>BPLQ01013884.1:0-145374 GCA_021605075.1 Caerostris darwini | reverse complement strand
GTCTCGACGGTGCCATGGATGTTTAGCTGTGAAGGTGGAGTTTCAGATCACTTTAAAACAGTAGGCTGATTACAATATGTTTCTTGAACACGAGTAGCGACTATCCATTGAAAACATAAATTATACTCAAGTTAAGCACCAAGTAGAGGCCAGTGGGCATGGCTTTCCCACCTAGGAAAGCTCATCATTCTGCTTATATAAGTGATGAGGATATATATGTATACAATGTACTATGTACAAACTAATTATATGCACAGTTTGTAAATCTTTATATTTAAGGTGTATTTTTATGTCTATATATATATTCTGGATAAATGGATAAAATAAAATTAAATGCACACATATAACAAAATGAAAAGAAAAAACTTCCTTTTAAATTAAGAATTAGAAATGATAAAAAAATATTTAAAAGAACTAAAATAATTTTAAAAAAGAAAATTTCTGAAAATGTTCAACAACGTCCTTTTTTTACAGTTTGTTTAGTAGATTATACTTTTAAACACTTTTGATGGTTTATAAAAGAAAATATGTCATTTCTATAAAATAACAAATAAAAAAAAAAGTACATTTGTTTAAATTTCTACTTTATTTTTTTTTCATAGCATATCTTTGTTAGTAATTTTTACACAAACATACATTTTTCTTCAATACTTTTTACACCCACTATTTCGCCTTGAAAAAAAGTTGTGAAAGTGTAACTAATTTATAATAACAATCATTTCCGTTTCCTAATAATTAACCCATTGCGGCGTGAACTTTTTTTCAACTCACTCGAGAAAGCTGTTTCGGTAAATTTCTTAATTTTCCTAAACACATTTTTAAAATTTTTATCGTTTTAAAAATGATTTTTTTACCGTTTTTAGCACCAGAACCAGAAGAAAGCGATGAGGAAAAAATTATTAATGTTTTCTCATCTCATGTGTTTTAGACAGTGATTAATGTTCGGGTATTTATTTTTCTTATTTGCGTCGGACAAATGAGCCCTTCGGCAGTGCTAATGGTGTTATTAAAGAAACACAGATGTTTAACATGGTTCAACGCCCCTATTTAAAAACCGCCCACAGAGTTTCTGGTGGTTCACCGTGAATGTGCGAATAAAAAGCTACAAAGCAAGTTTGAATCAAAATATAGAGGCATAAACTAAATAAGAATAAACAAATTAAACATAAAAGTATATAAGAAAGCGAGACTGTGGAATTTTAAATATGTTTTTAAACATTATTTAATTATTTTGTTTTTTGAATTATAACTAGTTGTTGAAACATACAGAAAAACTTTCTCTAGTAATTATATTTGTTTCTACTATTTCCGAGCAAGGGCTTTAATGGCTAGCGCTCAGGTACTCCAAACCACAGGTTTCGGGTTCGAATCCTGGCGGTGCCATGGATGTGTGTAGTGGTTCGGAATCCCACTTTAAACTGTAGGTTCCGGTCTAACATGATCGTAGAACTTTGCGGAGGTATTGTTACTCAGAGTCCGTAGATTATCTTCAAGCTCTAAGCACCTAATGGGTAGTGCTAAGTGAGTAACGTCGTTGCAGCATTTGGCTTAAGGCATCGAAGGCAATTGTCTATGTTTCTGCCAACTGCATTAGAAAAAAAAAATGCATTAATATATTAAAGTGTATTTCAATGCATACATACTGGATAAAATAAGATTAAAGACGCGCATATAACAAACGGAAAAGAAAACTTTTTTAATTAAAGTATGAATTGGAAAGTACAAAAAAATATTTAAAAGAACAAAACATAATTTTTAAAAGATAATTTCTAAAAACAGGTTCACATCGTACATTTTTTATAGTGTGCTCAGTAGGTTTTAACTTTTAAACATATTTGATGGTTTATCAAAGAAAATTTGTCATTTCTATAAAAGAACAAATGAGGATAAAAAATGCGTTTGTTTAAATTTCTACTCCATTTTTTTTCATAGTATATCTTTGTTAGTAATTTTTACGCAAACATACATTTTTCTTCAATACTTTTTGCACCCACTATTTCACCTTTAAAAAAAAGTTGTGAAAGTGTAACTAATTTATAATAACTGTCATTTCCGCTTCCGAATAATTAACCCATTGCGGCTTGAACGTTTTTTCAACTCACTCGAGAACGCTGTTTCGGTAAATTTCTTTACTTTTCCTAAACACATTTTTAAAATTTTTACCGGTTTCAAAAGGATTTTTTACCATTTTTAGCACCAGAACCAGAAGAAAGCGATGAGGAAAAAATGATTAATGTTTTCCCATCTCATGTGTTTTAGACAGTGATTAATGTTCAGATATTTATTTTTTTATCAACGTCAGAAAAATGAGCCCTTCGGCAGTGCTAATGTAGTGTTATTAAAGAAACACAGATGTTTAACATGGTTCGACGCCCCATTTAAAAAAAAACCCACGGAGTTTCTGGATGTTCAGAGTGAATGTGGCGATGGAGAATAAAAAGTTACGACGCAAGTTTGAATCAAGATAAAGATGTATGAACTAAATAAGAATAAACAAATTAAGCATAAAAGCCTGTAATAAAGAGAGACTTTGGAAACTTAAATATATATTTTTAAATATTATTTATTATTTTTTTTTTTTTTATTATTACCAGTTGTTGCGGGGAAAAAAATTATTGAATAACTTTATATTTTTTCATATTATTTTTGAGCAGGGCCTGAATAGCCGAGTGGCTAGCGCTCTGATGTTCGGTACGGCAGAGTTCGAGTTCGGCGATGTTTGTAGTGTTTCGGAATCATCCTTAAACCGCAGGTTCCGGTCTAACATGATCATAGAGAGTTGCGGAAGTATTGTTACTCCCCTTCCGTAGCTTATCTTCAAGCTACACAACCTCCTGGTTAGTGCTAACGGAATAACATCGGTGCAGCGCTTGCCTTAAGGAATCGAAATCAGTTGTCTATGAGTTGGCCGGCCGCATTAGAACGAGAAAAATTTTTTTCTGAAGTGCATTTTAATGTATATGTACTGGATACATTAAGATTAAATACACACATATAACATAAAGAAAATAAAACTTTTTTTAAAGTATGATTTGAAAATGATAAAAAAAAGAATAAAAATCAATATTTTAAAAGAAAATTTCTGAAAACAATTTTACAACGTAAACATTTTATTGTTTGCTCAGTAGTTTTTACTTTTAAACACTTTTGGTGGTTTATAAAAGAAAATATGACATCTCTTTAAAAGAACAAATAAGAAATAAAAATAAGTTTGTTTAAATTTCTGCTTAATTTTTTTAATATATCTTTGTTAGTAATTTTTACACAAACATACAATTTTTCTTCAATACTTTTTACACACACTATTTCGCCTTTAAAAAAAAAAGTTGTGAAAGTGTAAATAATTTATAATAACAATCATTTCCGCTTCCTAATAATTAACCCATTACGGCGTGAACTTTTTTTTAACTCACTCGAGAACACTGATTCGGTAAATTTCTTACTTTTCCTAAACACATTTTTAAAATTGTTACCGTTTTCAAAATGATTTTTTAAACATTTTTAGCACCAGAATCAGAAGAAAGCAATGAGAAAAAAATGATTAATGTGTTCTCATCTCATGTGTTTTGGACAGTGATTAATGCTCGGGTGTTTATTTTTTTATTAGCATCAGACAAACGAGCCCTTCGGCAGTGCTAATGTAGTGTTATTAAAGAAACACAGACGTTTAACATGGTTCGACACCCCTATTTAAAACCCCCCACGGAGTTTCCGGTTGTTCACAGAGAATGTGGCTATGGCGAATGAAAAGTTACGACACATGTTTGAATCAAAATAAAGTGGTAAAAACTAAATAAGAATTAACACATTAGACATAAAAATATATAATAAAGAGAGACTGTGGTATCTTAAATATATTTTTAAACATTATGTATGTATTTACTTTGTTTTTTTGAGTTATTACTTGTTGTTGAAAAAAAAATTCTCGAGTAACTATATCTTTTTCTAATATTTTCAATGGGAGCCTGAATAGCCGAGTGGCAGGCTCTCTGACGTTCGGCACGACAGGTTTCGGGTTCGACTCCAGGCTGTGCCATAGATGATTGTAGCGGCTCGGAACTCACTTTAAACTGTACGTCCCGGTCAAACAGGATCACAGAATGTTCCGGGGATATTGTTACTCCTGTTCGTAGTTTATCTTCAAGCTACATGCACCTCCTAGGTAGTGCTAAGTGAGTAACGTCGGTGCATCCAAGGCACATCTAAGTGCATCTAAGGCATGCATGGTCGGACATCTGAGGCATTCCAAGACAGCCGTCTAAGTATTTAAAAGCTGCAGTAGAAAAACAGTATATATATATAGATGCAAATGTGTATCTTAAAATGAATTTCACTTTATTCATACTGGATATAATAAGATTAAAGGCACACATGTAACAAAATGAATATAAAATTTCCTTTAAATATGGATTGGAAATGATAAAAAATATTGAAAAGAACAAAAATAAACATCGCACATTTTTTTATAGTTTGCTCAGTAGATTTTGCTTTTAAGCATTTTTGATGGTTTATGAAAGAAAATATGTCATTTCTATAGAAGAGCAAATAAGAAAAAAGTACGTTTGTTTAAAATTCTAATATTTTTTTAAATTTTTTCATGGCATATCTTTATTAGTAATTTTTACACAAACATACATTTTTCCTCAAAATTTTTTACACCAACTTTTTCACCTTTAAAAAAAGTTGTGAAAGTGTAACTAATTTATAATAACTATAATTTCCGCTTCCTAATATTCAATCCATTGCGGCGAGAACTTTTTTTCAACTCACTCGAGAACGTTGTTTCGGTGAATTTCTTTACTTTTCCTAAACACATTTTTAAAATTTTACCGGTTTCAAAATAATTTTTTACCATTTTTAGCACCAGAACCAGCAGAAAGCGACGAGGAAGAATTATTAATGTTTTCTCATCTCATGTGTTTTAGACACTGATTAATGTTCGGGTATTAATTTTTTTTCTATTTGCGTCAAACAAACGAGCCCTTTCAGCAGTGCTAATGTAGTGTTATTAAAGAAACACAGATGTTTAACATGGTTCGACGCCCCTATTTAAAAACCACCCGTGGAGTTTCTGGTTGTTCAGAGTGAATATGCAATTTAGAATAAAAAGCTAAGACGCAAATTTGAATCAAATTAAAGATATATAAACTAAACAAGAATAAACAAATTAGACATGAAAGTATATAATATAGAGAGACTGCAATATTAAATATGTTTTTTTAAACATTATTTATTTATTTATTTTGTTTTTTTGAATTCGTACTAGTTATTGTTGTAAGAAAAAAAAAAAATATTGATTAATTTAATTTTTTTTCTACTATTTCCGGCCAGGACCAGAACTTCAGATTTGCTAGAGCTCTGCCGTTCGGAACAACGTGTCCGAACGTGTCCAACGGATCCCGCGGTCCGTGGATGATTGTAGTGGTTCGTAATCCACTTTAAACCGTCGGTAGCATTCTAACAGGATCGTAGAGCGTTGCAGATGTATTGTTAATTCGCGTCTATAGCTTATCTTCACGCTACATGCACCTCTTGGGTAGCTAAGTGAGTAACATCGGGGCAGCGCTTGCCTTAAGTCATCCAAGATAACTGTTTGCCAGCTGCATTAGAAGGAAAAAAATGTTTATCCTGAAGTTCTTTTCAATTTATACATACTGGATAAAATAAGATTAAATACATACATCTAACAAAAGGAAAAGAAAATTTCCTTTAAAATATGAATTGGAAAGATAAAAATAAATTTAAAAGAACAAAACGAATTTTTATAAGAATAGTTCTAAAAGCAGTTTCACATCGTTAATTTTTTATAGATTGCGCAGTAGATTTTACTTTTAAAACACTTTCTGTACGTAAAAATACGTTCTGTTTAAATTTCTGCTTTATTTTTTTTCATAGCATATCTTTATTAGTAATTTTTACACAAACATACATTTTTCTTCAATACTTTTTACACACGCCATCTCGCTTCTTTAAAAAAAAATAAGTCGTGAAAGTGTAACTAATTTATAATAACTATCATTTCCGCTTCCTAATAATTAACCCATTGCGGCGTGAACTTTTTTTCAACTCACTCGAGAAAGTTGTTTCGGTAAATTTCTTTACTTTTCCTAAACACATTTTTAAAATTTTTACCGGTTTCAAAAGGAATTTTTACCATTTTTAGCACCAGAAGAAAGCGACGAAGAAAAAAATGTTTAATGTTTTCTCATCTCATGTGTTTTAGACAGTGATTAATGTTCGGCTATTTATTTGTTTTATTAGTGTCTGACAAATGAGCCCTTGGGCAGTGCTAATGTAGTACTATTAAAGAAACACAGATGTTTAACATGGTTCGACGCCCCTATTTATAAAAATCCCCACGGTGTTTCTGGTTGTTCACAGTGAATGTGCGATGGCGAATAAAAAGTTACGACGCAAGTTTGAATCAAAATAAAGAGGTATAAACTAAATAAGAATAAACAAATGAAGCATACAAATATAAAAAGCGATCGACACATATAAAAAGAGAGATCATGGCATCCTAAATATATTTGTAAACATTATGGATTTATTATTATTTTTTTTTTACTTTTTTGAATTATAATTAGTAGTTGTAAATATAAAAAAAAACATTCTTTAGAACTGCTGTGCCCATAAAATAAGACCAATTTTAAATTCAAAATTCGGGCTTACGGAATTTAATTTTTTTTTTTTTTTTTAGGTTTCTAGCACTGTTTTGACATCGGTGGGAAATATTCGTTAGTGTTTGAGTTACGCTTGGCTTTGTGAGACGCTAAAAGGGATTCCGGCGATTTTTGAAATGTCTGAAATAATTGAGCAAAGAACAGACTTGGTATAAACAGTTCAAAGAAGACAGAGAACGCGTTGAAGACGAAGAGCAAAACCGTCACTTTACAATTACAGACCTTGCTGATGATGTCGGAATTTCAAAAGGATCGGTCAATTCCGGTTTTGGCCTCAAACGCGTCAAATCTCGATTGGTATCGGAAACACTGAATGCTCCAGCTCACACTGCATTGATTCTTCGTGATATATCGCGAAAATGAAATCCAAATCGTTCCACAACCACCGTATTCACACGGTGCGACTTCTGGCTATTTTCTAAACACAAAAGACCACTTCGAGGACACCGTATTGAGTCGATTGAAGAGATTCAACATGAATCGTCGCTCGTTTTGTAGGCCATCCCTGCCGATGACTTTTTAGCATGTATTGAGGATTGGAAAAGAAGTTGACATAAGTGCATTGTGTTCGAAGGGGATTACTTTGAAGGCGATGAAATAAATTTGGAAGAATAAACAAAGAGTTTCTGTATACAAATAATTGGTATTACTTTCTAGGCACAGTAGTAATTATATTTGTTTCTAATATTTCCGAGCAGTATGCACTAGAATAGAAAATGTATGCACGGAAAAAAAAATCCCAACACCAACAACTGTTTATTCATCACGTCTACGTGGGCCACCTTTGAACCAGAATTTAGCTTTGTGTTAATAAAACATGTGTCAGAAAACCTTAGTGTTCAGAAAATAGTGTCTTTACTTTGCTTTCCTTCTTGAGCGGATCGCACTGCTGGCTAACACCTTTTGTTTCCGAAATAAGAGAGATTGTCTCAAAACTAGAAACGCAATTCCGAATGATAGTTACCGTGTATATGTCGGAAATTGGTACAGTAAATAGGTTGGATGGAGTCATTCGGTTGCTCTCGAAGCGATAGAGAAGTTTGAAAACTTCCCAAATTCCCTTTTGGTGGAGTTCTTTTAAATTACTGTTGTAGAATGTTGATAGCGGACAGCCTTTGTTTTTACATTTTTTCCACGAGAAGAGATATAACATTTCTGTTCCCAGGGGAAAGAAATGTATATTCCTTAACAAGTGCATAATAACAACCTATCACTCAAATCTGACAGCAGATATTCAGTGTGATGGATAATGAGATCTCGTGAAATTGGCGATTGTCTATTTGACCTTAATAGGTGGAAACAATTAGAAATTAGGTATGAACTACGTCGTGAATTACTACACCGGGATTGGTGATAGAGCATGGTTGAGGAAGTGTCCACTCAAATGAGAAGTGAGGGAGGCTTCTTCCCCCTCTCGACGGAGTTTTTTAAGGAGGTTTTACGAAAAGTAAGAGAGTGTTCTGTGACGAGTTGACAAGTAGTGTTGTTTGTCAATGTCTACCGCAGACCGTGTGCATTAGATTTGTCGTAGACTCAAGAGCTCTGAAATTCTTCAACCTTGGAGTGAATCAAATTTATATGTTTTATTTTTATTTCTTTGTAAATAATACAATAACCATGATTTCAGTATATATATATATTTAATGCTTATAAATAAATTGTCCCCGTGAACCAGAAATTGGCCCTCTTCTTGAAGCCGTTACAGATCAATATATGCCGAGACGTTACAATATCCTGTGTAGAATAACTTCATCCTGGGAAACTCTTAACTTCTAATATATATATATATATATACGTCAATTCAAACTTAGTTTTGAAAGATTATTTTGCTTAATTGTGTATGCGTGATTTAATTAAATTAATTTCAATTCTAAATTGTAAACATTTTATTGAAAAAACGTAATTAATGAAAAGCTCCTAAATATATTTTAATCTGTTTCATACAAAATCTAGAATAAATTATCCACTTTACACGTTCCAATTTAACTCTCTTAAAACTGCAGAAAAAAAAACATTTATTAGAGATAATTTAATCATACCAAAAATATAAGAAAATCTGTTTTTGTGACTGAAATAAGTTTTATAAGTTTGTTGACATTACCAAATCTAATAATATTATGATCTACACTATGTGGAAGAAAGTGACGGGACACGACACTATAAAGACATAAACCCATATTAACCCTTCTGGTCCTGCTTTCCACTAAATTAGCCATAGCGGCAAGAGGAATTTCCTTCCAAATGTTTAACAGGAAGTTCCATAGTTCAGGCTTGCTTTTGGGGAGTGGGGTGCAGGCCCTTAACCGACGGTCCAATTCGTCCCAGAGATGTACAGTTGGGTTAAGATCAGGGCTCTGCGCCGGCCACTCCATGCGTTTAACGTTGTTGTTCACATACCAATCAAGAGTCCTCCTTGAAACATGGCATGTTGCGTTGTCATCTTGATACTAGCAATCATCCATACCGTACGTTGCCCACAAGGTAGGAAGGGCATGATTGTCGAGAATATCACAGTATCTATCGGCATTCATCGCACCATCAACCTTCACCAGTGGGCCAGTCCCATACCAGGAGAAACAGGCCCATACCATCAATCCTCCTCCACCAAACTTTACAGTTGGGACGACACACTCGGGCAAAAGGCGTTCTCCTGGTAAACGCCATACGCAAACACGTCCATCGGAACGGAAAAGGGTAAATCGTGACTCGTTACTCCAAAGGACGCGTTTCCAGTCATCCAGAGTCCAAGTACGGTGGTCTTTGGGCCATCGAAGGCGCGCTTTCTTGTTGGTTTTCGTAATCAAAGGCTTATGGGCGCCGAACGTCCAGTGTAACCTAACTTATGGGCCTCGATACGAAGAGTCTTGGTCGAAACGGCCACACCTGTGGCTTGTCTAAACTCATTAGCGATGTTATCCATGGATGTTTGACGGTTACTTCGAATCTCCCTGCCGAGCACCCGCCAGTCCCTGCTGGGGAGAACTGTGGGTCGTCCACTTCGGGGTTTGTTCTGACAGTGTCCCTCAGTCTTGTAGCGACATACAACACGTGCTACAGTTGATTTTGAGCAGTTACGGAGACGGGATATCTCCCTAATTTACACCTTGGTAAGATGCAATCCAACAAACACACCTTTCTCGAACTCAGACAACTCTTCCCGTGGCGGCATCTTGACAAAAAACAAGTCTAGTCGACTCCTCACAGTATTTATAGGATATGGCTGGCACGTGACACCTATTATTGCGCATGTGTCAGCTGTATCGTCGACTTTTCTACTTTTCGAGGGATGTCCCGTCACTTTCTTCCAGATAGTGTATTACTTGTTAATATATTTTTATGGTATAGCGAATAATTCTTTTGAATGTAATTACATAGTAATCTTGGCAAATTACAAGAGTCTTTTAAAAGTAAATCTGGAGGGAAATACGATTTCATTGATTTGGAACATTTGTTTAATTCAGTAAATGTCAGTTTCTTTAAAAATTATTAAATTGAACGAATAATTTTGATTCATTCCTTTCCACTGGAGCTTGGAATGATTTAAAAGTTAATTAATTATATGCTATCGCTTTTAAAGAATTGTAATGAATTTTAGATAAGCGATATATTTTGATTCCTATTTTGATTCATTGTACTAGTATACAAAGGTTGAAGATAATTTACCTATAATATTTAAACAAATGCTTTATTAATTATGCATTATACAACAATTTTAATTAAAAAATTATTAGTTCTTATTTATTATCAAGTGAAATTACGTATAATATTAAATTCTAATTTCATTTCTGAATATATGTGAGAATTTTACACAAAAAACAAAGAATTTTCAAATTTTCTATGATTTTAACTTAATAAATTTTTCACGTGTCACTAACTTTATATTCAATACATATTTAAAACAATTAACAAACTTTCATTGATGCATAAGACATTAACTAAAATGTATTTTAATTTCACATTTCAATTCACATGCAAAAAGAATGATTTATTAAAATGCAGTGTGCAAAACATTTTTTTGAATGTACAAAAAAATTACATTAATTTTTGAAATTTTTATTAACCGATAAAATAATTTTACGAATTTATTTTGAAAAATGTATTTTAACTTTACCTGCTTTCCGATCATTTGAAAATATAAAATAATCCCAAAAGAAATAATTATCGAATTAAAAATAAAATTATTTTAAGATGATACGTTTAACATGTTATAATGTTTGATATCAGTTGATGAAGATATCAATAATAATTAAATTTCCCAAATCCTATTTAATAATTTAAGAAATCTTCCTATGAGAAAATCCGGACAAACATAACCCTTCATTTCCTGAATAAATATAACAATTAACGATATAATTACAGAGCTTTCTTCATCATAAACATGTATTTAAAGTTCTATTTCTTAGTGTAATTACATTTGCATTTTCTTTTTCTGCTTACAAATTATCAAGAATACAAATCCCAGCATAATATATTTGCTAATACAGGAGACCAATCCTTTCGAAAATTTAGTTCTTTTAAAAATAAGTGTCAGAATCTTTCAGCACATAAACTTCTTTAGATCACCCTATTTAGTCGAGTTTAGTATTCTGGAGCATGTGTTTAATGTAGGGAAAACAGTGATGTAGGCAGATTTCTAACAGCCTGTAGGAGAGTCGTTTTCGCAAATTACCTTTAATGCTCTAAACACAGATGTTGTCCGCGTTTCTCAGGGCGAAAAAGAGTTTTAACATTTGCTAAATCGAGGAAAGATAATTGAAAATTTGTCACGATCTGAACATCATTTCATTGAGAAAGATTTGTAAGACTCGGTACTTCCAGATTCTAATCGGGATAATTTAAAGACTTGGAAACGGTAACTTGAGCATAATATTTTTTGCTTATACTTTTATAATTTACTGTGTCTTTTCGTTGTTTATTGAAATTATTTTAACATTTAAAATGCAAAATTAAACTCCTTTAATATGTAACAATATATTTTTTTTATTTCTTTACTTTCACACATATATTAACCCACTTTTTACGTGCAAATTTATGTAATTTAAACCTATCAAATTGAACGAAAAACCATTTTTATTAAAACTTAAAACAGTTTGAAGAATATCACTTGGAGACAGTTTTTTAAGCATTATTGTTTTGCTTATTCTTTTATATTATACTGTGTCATTTATTAAAAATAATTTTAACGTTTGACACACTCAAGAAAGGTCATTTAAATTTTTGTAATATTTGATATATATGTAAGAAGTCATGGAATGCTGAATACAAAAATGAAAAATTAAACTGCTTTAATATGTAGTAGTAGATTATTTTTTTGATTCCTTTATTTTCATACACATATTAACCCACCTTTTAGGTACAAATTTATGTAATTTAAACCGATCAAATTGAACATAAAACCATTTTTATCAAAATTTAAAACAATTTGAAGAATATCACTTGGAAACGGTTTTTTAAGCATTATTGTTTTGCTGATTCTTTCATATTGTACTGAGTCATTTATTTAAAAAAAAAATTATCGTTTGACACACTCAATAAAGGTAATTTAAATTCTTGTAATAATTGATTTTTTGCGATATAGGTAAAAAATATAGTACTGAGATTTCAAAAATGCAAAATTAAACTTCTTTAATAGTTAGTTGGAGTAGATTTTTTTCTCTACTTTCATACACATATTAAGCCGCCTTTTACGTGCAAATTTATGCAATTTAAAAAGTACAAATTACAAAAAAAAAACATCTTTATTAAAATTTTAAGACAATTTTCAGACTACCAATCGAAAACATGGAGATTTAAAAAAATATTTTCTGTTTACAAATTATTATTATAAAAGAACTGAGATCAGAGCAGCAGTATCAACACAAAATATTGCTTAAAATGCAAATATATTGATTAATAAATCCCAGTATAATATATTCGTTAACACAGGAGACCAATTCGAAAATTCAGTTCTTTTAAAAATAAGTGTCAGAATCTTTCAGAACATAAACTTCTTTAGATCTGCCTATTTAGCCGAATTTAGAATTCTGGAGCACGTGTTTAATGTAGGGAAAACAGTGATGCAGGCAGATTTCTAACAGCATGCAGGAGAGTCGTTTTCGCAAATTACCTTTAATGCTCTAAACACAGATGTTGTCCGTGTTTCTCGTGTGCGAAAAAGAGTTTTAACATTTGCTAAATCGAGGAAAGATAATTGAAAATTTGGCACGATTTGAACATCATTTTATTTAGAAGGATTTGCATGACTCGGTAGTTTCAGATTTTAATCGGGACAATTTAAACACTTGGAAACGGTAATTTAACATATTATAATTTTTTTCTGCTTATTCATTTATAATTTACTGTGCCTTTTCGATGTTTATTTAAATTATTTTAAAGTTTATCAGACTAAAAAAGGTAATTTAAATTTTTGTAATAATTGATTTTTTTAATATATGTACGAAGTTATGATATTCAGATTTGAAAAATGCAAAATTAAACTCATTTAAACGATAGTAGTAATTATTTTTGTTTGTTTTATCTACTTTCATGCACATATTAAGCCAAATGTTACTTACAAACTTATGCAATTTAAACTTTATAAATCAAAAGTAAAACATCTTTATGAAAATTCTAAGAAAATTTGAAGAATATCAATCATAAAAGGTGAAAATTAAAAAAATATATATATATATATGTATGCAAATTTAATCAATATTTTTGCATAAGTAATATTTGTTGTTGATAATTTCTGCAATAATTTCAGTTTTTTTATGGCTACCTAATTTAATCTTTTTTCAAATTGAAGACACATAATTTAACTATTTTCAAAAAATTTAAAATATGCATATTTTTAAAGTATACATAATTATATAAAAATTGAAGAAAATTACTCTTTATTGAAATTTTAAGACAATTTTAAAAATATAAATCATAAACATGCAAATTTGAAATAGGATTTTCTGTTTACAAATTTATTAATCAATATATTTGCATTTTAAGTAAGATTTGGAGTTGATAGATACTGCAGCAATAATCTTAGTTTTTTACCCTAACTAGTTTAATTTTTATACAAATGGAATAAATGTGATTTAATGCTAAGCAGTTTTTAAACATAAAAATATTTTATATGTGTGGGAAAAGATATCCATATAATTAATATTTCAAAAATCATATTTAGGAAATCTTCATCATGAGAAAATAAGGACAACCATAATCCTTCATTTCCTGAATAAATATAACAATTAACGATATAATTACAGAGCTTTCTTCATCATAAACATGTAATTAAGGTTCCATTTCTCGGCCTAATTACATTTAAAATTTATTTTTCTGATTACAAATTATCAAGTATACAAATCCCACGTATAATATATTTGTTAACACAAGAGACCAATTATTTCGAAAATTTAGTTCTTTTAAAAATAAGTGTCAGAATCTTTCAGAACATAAACTTCTTTAGATCACCCTATTTAGTCGAGTTTAGTATTCTAGAGCACGTGTTTAATGTAGGGAAAATAGTGATGCAGGCAGATTTCTAACAGCCTGTAGGAGAGTCGTTTTCGCAAATTACCTTTAATGCTCTAAACACAGATGTTGTCCGTGTTCCTCGTGTGAGAAAAAGAGTTTTAACACTTGCTAAATCGAGGAAAGATAATTGAAAATTTGGCACGATTTGAACATCATTTTATTTAGAGAGATTTGTAAGACTTGGTACTTCGAGTTTTTAATCAGGATAATTTAAACACATGGAAACGATAAATTAAGCGTTATTTCTTTGTTTATTCTTTTATAATATACTGTGTCATTTATTTAAATAATTTTAACGTTTGACAAACTGGAAAAAGTTAATTTAAATTTTGGTAATATTTGATTTTTTTTAATATATATGTAGTCAGATTTAGAAAATGGCAAAATTATTTTTTGTTTCCTCTACTTTCATACACATATTAAGCCTCATTTACGTGCAAATTTATGTAATTTACACATAAAAAATTGAAAAAAGTATTTTGTCAATTTTAAAAAACATCTTTTCACAAAGCGGAAATATAATTTACATACTTTCAATATCTTTTAAATATACATGATTATAAACAAATTGAAAAAATCACCTGTTTTGCCGTATTGTACGTGCAAACTTATGTTATTTACACATAAACAATTGAAAAAAAATGTCTTTATTTAAATTTTAAGACAATTTAAAGAATATCAATCATAAAACACGAAAATTAAAAAAAAAAATTCTGTTTAAAAATGTATTAATCAATACACTGGTATTTTGAGCAATATTTGGTGTTGATACTGATGGAATAATCTCAGTTTTTTTTTTTTTTTTTTGCTAAAAAGCTTAATCTCTACACAGATTGAAGAAACATAATTTATATTCTTTCGCAATATTGAAAATATATATAATTATTTTTAAGCATCTGAAAAATCATGATCATGCAACATGATTCTTTGATGCAACAACTTCTTTCATTTCTTGCATTCATTCGTGTAAGACCTATATTATTTTTTGAATTCTCTTCAAATGAAAGTTAGTTAAATTTTTCATGAATTGAGAGAGATAATTTAACTCTTGCAACAACTCAAACCGTTAAAATTCCGGAAAATGTAAATCTTATTTGATAATTGAATTATTTAAACAGCATTGAATTGAATTAACTTGTTATTTTTTATTTTTCTTTTTTTTAAAAGGCATAACTGAGTTGAATGACTTAAATGGTAACTGAATTACTGAAATGTAATTTAAAACTTAGAATGATTCGAAGAAAGTTTCATAATAAAAGGTAGCAAAAGTTTTAATTCAGTTTAATGAAAGCTTTAAAATAAATTTCAGAAACTATCAATTATCTTCAAGTAATTTAATTCTCCACTAAACTGAGTTTAGAGTAATTTGAACAACATTTGATGTTTAATATAATAAAAGCCTTCTTACAAATATAAACCTACAAACTTACATTATTTAGCAGGTTTCGTACACATTTTACATAGCTCTGCAATATATTTAATAAATTTCATTATTATGTAATTAAAAGAAGAAAATATTCTTAGAAAGATTCAGTTTACACTCATTTTCTCTAAACATTTAATTAAATTAATTTTCTTTTCAGTTTTAAATTTACTGTACAGTTTATGGTTACATACTGATGTTGAAAGTGCTGTAAAACAATTTTAACAACAGTTTATAATAAATGATAAATAATAGTTTTATATTTCAGATATATTATATTAATAAAATGAAAAATATAAAAATACATTAATAAAGCAAATAAAACTGTTATTCGTGTATAATATATAGATAAAATATTTTATAACATAAAATATTAAATGTCTTGCCCTTTTAAATATAATCATTAAAGTTAGAATATAATAATAATAATAAAATAAAGTTACGTTAGTATAATATAGTGCCAATTAATTCAATCATAAGAGTCCTTAAATTAATGAAATGAAGAATATAAATACACCTTCATAAATCATATATAACTGTTATACATATATATACAAATATAACATTTTATAAAATACACAGCCCAGTCAGATTAATGTGACCACCACCTACTTTCGACGTCAACGTGAAATAACCAATCACAAAAGGCAGATGGCAGCACATTGCAGTGGAGTGTATATAAAGAATTCCACTTAAATACCACTTAATACCACACTCCACTTAAAGCCACAATATACAAGAGTGTATATTCTGGTTTTTGACAGGTGGTCACATTAATGTGACTGGACTGTACAAAATATTAAATCTCTTCCTCCGTTAAATACTATAATAAAAAATTGTTACCGATATTGTTTTTTAAAAGTTATTGCATAACAATTAATCTAGCATAATGAGTTACATTTTGTTTTTTCATACTTTAAAAATTAATTTTTGAAAACATTGTTATAATAAATATTTGGAAGGATTTATTTTTAAAATAATTAATTTTTAGATTGTTAAAACTATATTTAGAAAATTGTATGACATTTATTGAATTAAAATCTTTAAGAAAGAATCAAATTGGAGACAGTAATATGCTGAATGAAGACATTAATTTTTAAAGGGTCTTAGTGACAAGTGATGTCATTAAAATTTCAATACTATATAACTACTTCTTATATCATTACATCATGGCAATAAATCTTTATATTCAAAACTAACTACTTGTTTTAAAAACTATACTAAACTATTTAATTAAACTGTACTAAACTATTTAATTATACAAATTTAAATTGTTTCACAGGAATTGTCAAAATTTTGCGAAGTCATGCAGTTTTATCTAATTAAAATTTTAAAGCCAATATCGATTCAACATATAAAATTATTTTATATTTATTATTTATTTCTTACTTTTAACCACAACTTATAGGTAAATTATTCATAAAATACTACCGACATCTAAGCATTTTTGAACATAATTTTATTTTTTATGGATGATATTTAAAAAAAATAAGGAATACGTTATAACTATTAATTTCAATGCATTTAGTATTTATTCAGGAAAGATAAATATGTGTTCTCACTGTGCAAATATTATCAAATCCTTTCTAAATAGTGTAGTAAGCATTTTTTTTTTCAAATTGGAAATCACGTTCGCACATTTACAGACGTTAATTTATATCGTGTTTTCTTATATTCTTCCAAATCCAATATTTGATTTCGCAAATCAAGATTCTTTTTTTTTTTTTTTTGTTGCGGCGACATACAACTTTAAATTATCGCCTCAAACCAAATCTTATGGAGAAGAAATGTGAAAAAAGAAGATTAAATAGTGGCATACTAGTGGGAAACATACTATAAATTCAAATAACCAACTTTACATTTAATTTTCAATTACGCAGCTTCTTGTAGACAATATTTCTTGGACATAAAAATGCCAAACTTTCATAATGCTACTTCCAGTTGTTGTCAACAAATACTGAAATTCGAAATAATATTTTGCTGTCGGCAATACATCTATATGAATTATTGAAATTCTAATCTACTATCTTAGCAAGGACATTAATATTTCAAATATGTATAGATCAGAAACAAATATTGCATTTGCTTGTTAGAATTTTTTACATATGACCTTATTTGAATTGCCAAAACATATTTGTCGAATTGCTTGGTTTTGTAGGTAATTTATTAAAATTTTAAATTTTGTTTTGTAAAGTAAATGCGATTATTTTCAACCATATTGAAGAGGGGAAAAACTGGAAGTACAACTTACAAAAAGAATATAATAAAAAATAACTATTTATTATTCAAACAAACATAAATGAGTATAAAAAAGAAAAAAAATTATGATCCTAAGTGGGAATAGTTTGATTTTGTTTGTCGCTCCACCGTCATTTTTTGCACAATTTATGCTAGATTGGCTAGGACCTACAGTTTAACTAGGATTCCGAACCGTTAACATTCATACCACAGCCAGGATTCGAACCGTTAGCTCTAAAGTACAGAGCGCCATCCGAATGGCCACCAGGCAGCCTGAAATAAGAATAAGCTTCAGAAAGGAAACTGAAAAACATCAAACAAATTAACTGATAGAACACAATTGACAGATGAAGATATCAAAAATATTTGCATAAAATACTTTATGTATACAGGGTGCAAACTAATTTCATCACCCAGCTTTTATTTTCGAAATCATTGGCCCATCGTAGTCCAAATTCCATCTGTAAAGTTTTCGACCTGTTAAGGATCTGATTAGCTTTTATGTTTAACACGGATATTTCCTAAAAGTTTTGAATAGAATAATATCGCTAATACGAAAAGAGCGAATACACACTGCAGATTGTTAGCTTCCCACATTTATCATTAGAGTCGACACATCCTCAGCCAATGGTCTATCGCCATGACATGCTCCATGTTCCATCTGTAATTTTTTCGAACTGTGCAGGTCGAAGAGACATTCGCTAATTCCATGAGTCTCATTAAGCATGATACTCAGTATCTGCTATCCTATTTGAGTGACAGGTTGTTCTCATTAGTACTAAACACCAATTGTACGTAATATAAATATCCACAACGCTGCTTATCTGCTGCCGAACTGGAGAGATATATTGTTATTATGCACTTGTTAAAGAATATACATTAATCTCTTCTGATAACGAAATGCTACAAGTGTGAGTTCATTTAATTCGTTAACACAAAAAGCAATCATAAAATTTCTAAAACAAATAATTCAAATATATAAAACACAGCAAAAAAAAAAAAATTTCAAACATTACGCAATAATAAAATTAAAAAAAAGCAAATAATTATGATTTCAAAATACTTAAAGAAAACTCGTAGTTTTTACTTACACATTTTCTGTACTATTTCAGCAACTTATGAAATCAAATAAATATTTTTTTTAATTACTATTAATATTATCAATATTTTACTCCTTTAAAAAATGCGTCATAAAAGATATTCTTTAAATACTGCTAATGAAGTTAATACCAAAAATTAACTCAATGTATAGAGAATGTTTAATCTTGTAATAAAATCGTAATGGATCTGATTAGCTTTTACGTTTAACACGAAATACATTAAAAAGAAGAATATCGCCAATATAAAAAGCAGCGAATACATTTCAAGGCTGCCTCGGGTGCTTTTCAATAGCCCATTATTTTCTCAGAGCAAACTTATCTGAACATTTAAAAATCCGCAGAAATAAAATTAACCAAATATATGTTTAAAGAAACTAATCCTCAATTGAAGCTCTCTTTGATAAAGATTTCTTTTCAGGAGCGGGCAATCTCTTTTATTCATAACTAGATTTTCCGGCGTTAATATCTTCTGGAAATAATCTCTTTATGCTGTTTATTTCTTTATTTCATTTTCTTTTTTGACGTTATTTTATCATCATTCGTCTCACCAAACCGCACAGACATCTGTTTCTTTGCGTTGTTAGCAACCCATGGGAAGCCATGAGTTTTTCCCAAATGGGCTTAAAGTAGGTATGTCTTATACGCATCGTAAAAGCTAAACGTCCCTCTATAGCAAAAACTAATTACAACCTCTCTCCTGAGGGATTGGCAGGGAATGAATGCCAGCAAAATAACCTTAGAAATTCCCACATGCGAAATACTACTTTTTTTTTTCCACTAGCTATTTCCTGATTTGTTTTTTCTTTTTTCTTCTCCTGGCATGAAAGTAAGAACATTTATTCGCTTCTCGATTTTGATTCCTCAGGGAAAAAGTAGCATGTCATTGTTGGTGCTGTTATTTAGCATCCGTTAATGCAGTCGTATTGAAAGTTGATCTAAAAAACAGACACTAATTAGTGAATTTAAAAAGTTCTGTTTCATTTTTTTTCCATTACGGATTTTGATATAAATCTAATAGAGCATTAATTGATAGTAATAATTTATATATAAAAAAATGATTATTATTATTGCTATTTTTGAATGTGGGGTATAAATTTTTAGTCCAATTTCGCTGAAGGTGTATTAGGAGTGATTGTTTTTTCTTTTGTGAATAATGTCTCGGAATATATAAGATCTATAGCGGCTTCAACAGGAGGGCCACTTTCAGGATAATGTAACACTTTAAATTTTATTTACAAGCATTATTTATGTATACGGAACTCTATTTACAAAGAAATGATGTTGAAGTTATAAATTAGATACACAAATGCAGTTCACTCTAAAATTTACCTGCTAAAACAGACATTATATAGCCCGAATTGCTGTAAATGTTTGTTAGTAACAGTTTTTATTTTTCCTAAAATAATTTTATTCAGTTTATATCTTTTTTGGAGGGGGGAGATCATGATGGCTTTCTTGTCCGCAGGTTTCGTGTCCGACTCCCGGCGGTGCCCTGGGTATTTGAAATATTTCTGAATCCGCTTTAAACTTTAGGTTCCACTCAAATATTACCGTGGAACATTGTGCGTTGAGTTGAAAATCCTACCCCATAAAAAGAATTATCTACCGTCTAGAATTCTTCCAGCAAGCAGAAGACCTTGGCTCACCATGGAGCCATTGCACCACTGATCATGATGATATATCATTTTTAATAATTATAAATATTTTTTTATTTCTAGTTGTTTAAAAATGCTCAACATCATTATTATAAAGCATAATAGTGAAAAAAAATAATTTATTGCTTGCACCCCTTATTAAATATATTGCTTCATATCAGTTACAAAAAACTCTAAAACAAATAACTGAAGTAAATAAAAGACGGCGGATAATAATAAAATTATCCAAAATTAAACACTAATAAAGTCAAAAAGCAAATAGTTACCATTTAAAATGCTTTAAAAAATAATTTAGTATTTAATTACAAATTTACTGTAAAATTTTACCAACTTACGAAATCAAATAATTATTTGTATAATTATTATTAATATCTTTAAGACGTTACTCCTTTAAAAATATGCGTACTTGAAGACTTTCTTTGAATACTGTTAATGCAGTTAATATCAAAAATTAACTCAATGCAGAGAGACTGTTTAATCTTGTAATAAAATCGAGATGATCTGATTAGCTTTTATGTTTAACACGGAATAATTCAAAAAGAAGAATATCGCCAATACAAAAAGCAGCGAATAAACTTCAAGGCCGCAAGGTGCTTTTCAATAGCCATTATTTTATCAGCGCAAACTTATGTCAACATTTAAAAATCCGGAGAAATAAAATTAAGCAAATATATGTTTAAAGAAACTCCTCCTAAATTGAAGCTCTCCTTGATAAAGTTTTATTTTCATTAGCGGGCAATCTCTTTTATTGATAACTAGGTTTTCCGGCGTTAATATGGTCAGGAAATAATCTCTCTATGCAATTCATTTTTTTTTCTTTCTTCTCTTCTTTTTTGACGTTATTTGATTGTCATTCGTCTCCCCAAACCACACAGACATCTGTTTCTTTGCACTGTTAGGAACCCATGAGTTTTTCCCATATGGGCTTAAAGTAGGTATGTCTATACGCGCCGTAAAAGCTAAACGTCCCTCTATGGCAAAAACGAATTACAACTTCTTTCCTGAAGGGATTGGCAGGGAATGAATTCCAACAAAATAACCTTAGAAATTCCCACATGTGAAATACTTGGTTTCTTTTCCACTTGCTTTTTCGTCAATTTTTTTTTTCTTCTTTTTCTTCGGGCATAAAAGTAAAAGACATTCATTTGGTTATCGACATTGATTCCTGAGGGAAAAAGAAGCATGCCATTGTTGGTGCTGTTCTTTAGCATATGTTAATGCATTCGTATTGGATGGAAGTTTATTTAAAAAACAAACACTAATTAGTGAATTTAGGAAGTTCTGATAATTGTTTTTCCATTATGGATTCTGATATCAATCTAATAAAACATTAATTGATGGTAATAATTCAAATATAAAAAAATGACTATTATTATTGATAGTTTCTGAATTTGAGATATAATTCGTCAGTTCACTTTCATTGAAGAAGTATTAGGACTATTTTTTTCTTTTGGAAGAGTGTAATGTCTCAGCCTATCCTAGACTTATAACAGTTTCAAGAAGTGGGTCCCTTTATGGTTCATGGGAACACCTTAAATTTTATTTACAAGCAATATTTATACATACAGATAACTATTTGCAAAGAAAAGAAAATTAAATTTGATTCAAAAGTATAATTCACTCCAAGAAGACAGAGAATTTCAGAGTTCATGAGCCTACGGCGTATCTAATGCACTGGTGTGCTCAGACATTAATTATCATACAGCGTGATACACGAAACCACAAAGGGCTCACTTTGAAACCCGGCGACAACTACGATCTGTTCAGCTTCTTCAGAGAAAAGCACAACACATCTTGTCAACTCGTCGCCTGACTAACGTTTTTCCAAAACCTTTCCTTTAAGAAAATCCGTCAGGAGGGAGGAGTGGTCAGCTTCCATCATTTCTTATTAAGGTTGAAATTTCTCAAACCATGATCTAAAACCAATCACAATGCAACAGCCCATGACATAGTCCACATTCCATCTGTAATTTTTTCTACCTATGAACGTTGAACAGACATTCGCTAACTTCATGAGTCACATTACGCATGTTACTGGGTATCAGATTTGAGTTACAGGTTGTTCCCGTTAGTACAAAACACTAATTGAATGTAATATAAATATCCACAATGCTGCTTGTCTGCTGTCAAAATTGAGTGATAGATTATTATTATACACTTGTTAAAGTATACACATTCCTCTCTCCTGACAACGAAATCGTATAATTGGGAGTTGATTTAATTCGTTAGCACAAAATCAGTTATAAATATCTCTAAAGCAAATAATTAAAATAAATAAAACAGTACAAAAGTAATAAAAATTTCACACATTATACAATAATATAGGGAAAAGCAAATAATTGTGATTTAAAACGTGTAGTTTTAATTAAAAATTTTCTGTACTAGTTTAGCCACTTATGTAATCAAATAATTATTTTTATAATTATTATTAACATTATTAAGACTTTACTCCTTTAAAAATTTACGTACTTGAAGATTTTTTTCAAATATTTTTAATTAAGTTAATATCAAAAACTAACTCAATTATAAAGACTGTTTAATCTTGTAATAAAATCGAGATGGATCTGATTAGCTTTTATGTTTAATACGGAATATTTCGAAAAGCTTTGAAAAAGAAGAATATATACAATACAAAAAGCAGCGAATACGCCTCGGTGCTCGGTGCTCTGCCGCCTCGGGTGCTTTTCAATAACTCGTTATTTTCTCAGCGCAAACTTATCGCAGCATTTAAAAATCAAATGAAATAAAATTAAGCAAACATATGTTTAAAGAAACTCCTCCTAAATTGAAGATCCCTTTGATAAAGATTTCTTTTCAGGGGCGGGCAATCTCTTTCATTCAAAACTAGATTTTCCGGCGTTAATATCTTCCGGAAATAATCTCTCTATGCAATTCATTTTCCTTTCTTTTTTGACGTTATTTCATCGTCATTCGTGTCACCAAACCACACAGACATCTGTTTCTTTGCATTGTTAGGAACCCATGGGAAGCCATGTATTTTTCCCATATGGGTTTAAAGTAGGTACGTCTGTACGCACCGTAAAAGCTAAACGTCCCTCTATGGCAAAAACTAATTACAACTTCTTTCCTGAGGGAATGATAGGGAATGAATGCCAGCAAAATAACCTTAAAAATTCCCAGATGCGAAGTACTGGTTTTTTTTTCCGTGTTCTTTTTCGTCAATTTTTTTCTTCTTATTTTTCTTCTGGCATGACAGTAAGAGACATCTATTCGGTTCTCGACTTTGACTCCTCAGGGAAAAAGAAGCATGCCATTGTTGGTGCTATTCTATAGCAACAATTAATGCATTCGTATTGAATGGAAGTTTATATAAAAATGCAGTGAATTTAAGAAGTTCTGTTATTTTTTTTTCCATTATGGATTCTGATATAAATCTAATTAGGCATTAACAGATTGTAATAATTTATGTATAAAAAAAGTACTATTATTGTTGATGTTCAGAGTTTGAGATATATTCCTTCAGTTCATTTGCACTGAAGAATTATTGGGACTGTTTCTTTTGTGAAGAATGTAACGTCTTCGCCTATATTGAACATATCAGGGCTTCAAGTATAGGGTCACTTTCAGGTTCTTGTTAGCACTTTAATTTTTTTTACAAGAATTATTGATATATAAACTCTATTTACAAAGAAATTAATATTATAAATATAAATTAGATGCATAAGTACAGTTCAATCCCTGGATGAATATTTTCAGAGTTCTCGAGTCTACGACGAATCTAATACAAATGGTCCGCCACAGGTCTTAATAGCGTTCTGGTGTTCGGTATCGAGTCCCCGTGGTGCCTTGGTTGTTTGTAGTGGTTCGGAATCCACTTTGAATTGTAGGTCCTGGTCTATTTTGCCTAATGCGTGCACAAGATGACTGTAGAGCCACAAACCAAACCCCTGCCAAATAGAAGCTTCTGTGAAATGAATGAACACAGTGCTAAAGGATAATCCACCCCCCTGCTAAAGCCAAAATAAGTTCTTAAGTTCAATAAATATGGGCAGAAAACAATAGATAAAAAAAGAGAATTCAATGAATACAATACTCAACTGGAAAAAATTAATAAACCACTCGTTTATAAGTAATTTGTGAAAATTTTAGTTACAATGCGATAGCTTATAATGCTGTTTTAAATGTAGATGATCCTTAGGAGATGTTTTATTTAAAAAGCAATCATACGATTTCCTAACAAAATACTCATTATATAACCCGTATTGCTGTAATTATTTGTTAATCTCAGCTTTTATATTTCTAAAAGCATTTAAATCAATTTTTATCATTTTTAGTAATGATTATATTTACTCTTTATTTTCAGTAGTTTAAAAATACTCAATCTCATTATTATAGTGTTAAAGCATGATAAAGAAATATTTTATTTACTCAAATTTAAAGTTTGCAATAAAAATAAAAGAGAACAGTAATATTAAAATTATCAAACATAATTCCATAATAAAGTGAAAAAGCAAAAAATTGTGATTTATAATACTATAAATAATCGTAATTTTTAATTACAAAATTTTCTGTAATAATTTACCTCATTATGAAATCAAATAATTATTTTTATAATTATTATTAATATTATAAGGATATTATTCCTTTAAAAATAAGCTTACTTAAAGAGTTTCTTTAAATACTGCTAATGAAGTTAATGTCAAAAATTAATTCAATGTATAGAGAATATTTAATCTTGTAATAAAATCGAGATGGATCTGATTAGCTTTCATTTCACACGGAATTGCTCTGAAAAGAAGAATATCGCCAATACAAAAAGCAGCGAATACACTTCTAGGCAGCCTCGGGTGCTTTTCAATAGCCCATTATTTTATCAACTCAAACTTGTCTCAACATTTAAAAATCCGGAGAAATAAAATTAAGCAAATATATGTTTAAAGAAACTCCGCCTAAATTGAAGCTCCCTTTGATAAAGATTTCGTTTCAAAGAGCTGGCAATCTCTTTAATTTATAACTAGATTTTCCGGCGTTAATATCTTCAGGAAATAATCTCTCTATGCAACTTTTTTTTCTTTTCTTTCTGTCTTTTTTCAAGTTATTTCATCGTCATTCGTCTCACCAAACCACACAGACATCTGTTTCTCTGCGTTGTTAGGAACCCATGAGAGGCCATGAGTTTTTCCCATATGGGCTTAAAGTAGGTATGTCTATACGCATCGTAAAAACTAAACGTCCCTCTATGGCAAAAACTAATTACAACTTCTATCCTAAGGGACTGTCGGGGGAATGAATGCTAGGAAAATAACCTTAGAAATTCCCACATGCAAAATAATATTTTTTTTCCACTAGTTTTCTCGTGATTTTTTTTCTTTTTTCTTCTCCTGGCATGAAAGTAAGAACATTTATTCGCTTCTCGATTTTGATTCCTCAGGGAAAAAGTAGCGTGTCATTGTTGGTGCTGTTATTTAGCATCCATTAATTCAGTCGTATTGAAAGTTGATTTAAAAAAAAAACACTATTTAGTGAATTTATAAAGTTCTGTTCATTTTTTTGCCATTATGGATTCTGATATAAATCTAATAAAGCATTAATTGGTAGTAATAATTTATATATAAAAAATGATTATTATTATTGATATTTTTGAATTTGGGATATAATTTTTTAGTTCAATTTCGCTGAAGGAGGATTAGGAGTGATTGTTTTTTCCGTTGTGAAGAATGTCTCGGCCTATATAAGACCTATAGCGGCTTCAAGAAGAGGGCCACTTTCAGGTTAATGTAACACTTCAAATTTTATTTACAAGCATTATTTATATATAACGAACTCTATTTACAAAGAAATGATGTTGAAGTTATAAATTAGATACACAAATGCAGTTCACTCTAAAATTTACTGCTAAAAGAGTCATTATACAGCCCGAATTGCTGTAATTATTTGTTACTAACAGTTTTTATTTTTCCTAAAATAATTTTATTCAGCTTATATCTTTTTTTGAGGGGGGAGATCATGATGGCTTTCTCGTCCGGAGGTTTCATGTCCGATTCCCGGCGGTGCCATGGGTATTTGAAATGTTTCTCAATCCACTTTAAACTTTAGGTTCCACTCAAATATGACCGTGGAACATTGTGCGTTGAGTTGCAAATCCTACCCCATAAAAAGAATTATCTACCGTCTAGAATTCTTCCAGCAAGCAGATGACCTTGGCTCACCATGGAGCCATTGCGCCACTGATAATGATGATATATCATTTTTAATAATTATAAATATTTTTTCATTTCTAGTTGTTTAAAAATGCTCAACATCATTATTATAAAGCATAATACTGAAAAAAAATAATTTATTGCTTGCACCCCTTATTAAATATATTGCTTCATATCAGTTACAAAAAACTCTAAAACAAATAACTGAAGTAAATAAAAGACGGCGGATAATAATAAAGATTATCCAAAATTAAACACTAATAAAGTCAAAAAGCAAATAATTACCATTTAAAATGCTTTAAAAAATAATTTAGTTTTTAATTACAAATTTTCTGTAAAATTTTACCAACTTACGAAATCAAATAATTATTTTTAGAATTATTATTAATATCTTTAAGACGTTACTCCTTTAAAAATATGCGTACTTGAAGACTTTCTCTGAATACTGTTAATGAAGTTAATATCAAAAATTAACTCAATGTATGGAGACTGTTTAATCTTGTAATAAAATCAAGATGGATCTGATTAGCTTTTATGTTTAACACGAAATAATTCGAATAGAAGAATATCGCCAATACAAAAAGCAGAGAATAAACTTCAAGGCCGCCTCGGTTGCTTTTCAATTGCCCATTATTTTCTCAGCGCAAACTTATCTCAACATTTAAAAATACCAAGAAATAAAATTAAGCAAATATATGTTTACAGAAACTCCTTCTAAATTGAAGCTCTCTTTGATAAAGATTTCCTTTCAAACAGCAGGCAATCTCTTTTATTCATAACTAGATTTTCCGGCGTTAATATCTTCAGGAAATAATCTCTCTATACAATTCATAATTTTTTCCTTATTTCTTTTTTTTTTGACGTTATTTCATCGTCAGTCGTCTCACCAAACCGTACAGACATCTGTTTCTTTGCGTTGTTAGGAACCCATGGGAAGCCATGAATTTTTTCCCATATGGGCTTAAAGTAGGTATGCCTATACGCATCATAATAGCTAAACGTTCCTCTATGGCAAAAATTAGTTAGAACTTCTTTTCTAAGGGACTGACAGCGAATGAATGCCAGCAAAGTAACCTTAGAAATACCCACATGCGAAACACTACTTTTTTTTCCCACTTGCTTTTTCGTTTATTTTTTTTTTCTTCTTTCTTCTTCTGGCATGAAAGTAAGAGACATTTATTCGGTTCTCGAGTTTGATTCCTCAGGGAAAAAGAAGAATACCATTGTTGACGCTGTACTTTAGAAACCGTTAGTGCATTCGTATTGAATGGAAGTTTATCTTAAAAAACTGACACAAATTAGTCAAGAAGTTCTGTTCATTTTTTTCCATTATTGAATCTGATATAAATATAATAACTCATTAATAGATGGTAATAATTTATGTATAAAAAAGGACTATTATTATTGATGTTTCTGAATTTGAGGTATAATTCTCGAGTTCACTGTTGTTGAAGAAGGATTAGAACTATTTGCTTTTCTTTTGTGAAGAATGTACCGTCTCGACAGATACTATACCTATAACGGCTTCAAGAAGTGGACCACTTTCAGGTTCATGGGAATAAAAATTTTATTTACAAGCAACATTTATATATATAGAACTTTATTTAGAGAGAAATGGAAATTAGAGATAGGAATTAGATATATAAGTACAGTTTTCTCTAAGGTCTGAGATTTTCAGAGTTTCGAACAAATCTAAATCACGTGGTCTGCGGCAGTTCTTAATTATCTCGAGTTACAGAAAACCACAAGGGAACTCACTTTAAAACTAAGCGAAAACTCCGACTTGTTCAGCTAATTGAGAGAAAAAAATAGCACATCTTTTTAACTGTTCGCCGAACTTCTTTTTTTTCCAAAACCCTTCCTTTAAAAATCCATCAAGAGGGAAGAGGTTCAGCGTCTTTCATTTCTGATTGGGGGCAACACTATCTCAGCCTATGGTCTATCACTAATCACGATGCAACAACTCATGTCGTAGTCTCTATATTTTTATATTTTATCCTCTATATTTTATCCATCTATATTTTTTTCGACATTTGACTTTCACCAATTTCAATAGTCTCATTATGCATGAGACAGAGTATCTGCTATCAGATTTTGGTGGCAGGTTATTCTCATTAGTACAAAACACTAATTGCATGCACTGCAATGCTGATTATCAGCTGTCAAATTTGAGTGATAGATTGTTATTATGCACATGTTAAAGAATATACATTCCTCTCTTCTGACAACGAAACGCTGCAACTTCGAGTTAATAAAATAAGTTAACGCAAAAACAATTACAATTATCTCTAAAAGAAATAACTAAAATAAATGAAACCGTAGAAAAACTATACAATTATCTCACATTATAAAATAACAAAGTAAAAGAGAAAATAATTGAAATTTAAAATAGTTTAAAAGCTCGTAGTTTTTAATTACAATTTATCCGTACTATTTTACCCACTTATGAAATCAACTAATAATTTTTATAATTATTAGTAATATCATTAAGATTTTACTCCTTTAAAAATATGCGTACTTGAAGATTTTCTTTAAACACTGCTAATGAATTAAATATCAAAAATTAACTCAATTTGTAAGGAATGTTTAATATTGTAATAAAATCGAGATGGATCTGATTAGCTTTTATGTTTAACACGGAATACTTTGAAAAGAAGATTATCGCCAATACAAAAAGCAGCGAAATTATCTAGACAGCCTCGTGTGCTTTTCAATAGCCCATTATTTTCTCAACGCAAACTTATCTCAACATTTAAAAATGCTGAGAAATAAAATTAAGCATATATATGTTTAAAGAAACTCCTCCTAAATTGAAGCTCTCTTTGATAAAGATTTCTTTTCTGGAGCGGTCAATCTCTATTATACATAACTAGATTTTCCGGCGTTAATATCTTCCGGAAATAATCACTCTATGCAATTCATTTTTTTTTTTCTTTTTCTTCGTTTTTGACGTTATTTCATCGTCGTTCATCTCACCAAACCACACAGACATCTGTTTCTTGGCGTTGTTTGGAACCCATGGGAAGCCATGAGTTTCTCCCATATGGACTTAAAGTAGGTATGTCTATACGCATCGTAAAAGCTAAATGTCCCTCTACGGCAAAAACTAATTACAACTTCTTTCCTAAGAGACGGCAAGGAATGAATGCCAGCAAAGTAATCTTAGAAATTCCCACATTTAAAGTACTGTTTTTTCATCCCACTTGCTTTTTCATGAATTTCTTTCTTTCTTTTTCTTCTGGCATGAAAATAAGAGACATTTATTCGGTTCTCGACTTGGACTCCTCAGGGAAAAAGAAGCATTCCATTGTTGGTGCTGTTCTTTAGCATCCGTTAATGCATTCGTATTGCTTTTAAGTTTATCTAAAAAACAAACACTAATTAGTGAATTTAAGAAGTTCTTTTCCTTTTTTCCTAATAATAAATATTACGGATTGTGATATAAATCAAATAAAGCATTGATTGAAAATAATAATTTGAGTATAGAAAAGGACCATTATTATTGATATTTCTTAATTTGAGATAGAATTCTCGTGTCTGAGCCTATACTAGACCTATAACGGCTTCGAAAAGAGAGTCATTTTCAGGTTTACGGGACACACATTAAATTTTATTTACAAGCATCATTTATGTATACGGAAATCTATTTGCAAAGGAATGAAATTGAAGGTATAAATTAGATTTACAAATGCTGTTCACTCTAAACTTTCAGTGCTAAAACCCTCATTATATAACACGAATTGATGTAATTATTAGTTACTATCATTTTTTAAATATATTTTTCAGGAGGGGGTGGGGTGACCCAAGCGTTCGAATGAGTTTCTCTCATTCTCGATGGCCCAGGATTCATGTCCGACTCCGGGCGGTGTCATGGATGTTTGTAGTGGTTCCGAATCCACTTTAAACTTTATGTTCCTGTAAAATATGATCGCAGACCATTGGACGTTGGGCTGACAATCTTACGTCCCCAAAAAAATCATCTATCGTCTAGAATTCTGCCAGCAAGCAGAAGACCTTAGCTGACCATGGGGCTACTGCGCCACTGATGATGATGATGTTGATGATAATATATAATTTTTAATAATTATGAAAAGTACTTTTTATGTTTAGTTGTTTAAAAATGCTCAATCTTATTATCATAAAGCATAATAATAATAAACAAAAAACATTTACACAAAATTAATGCTTGGACACATTATTACATATATTACTGCACATCGGTTATAAAAATCTCTAAAGCAAACAATTAAAATAAATAAAAGATACAGTATTAATACATTATCAAAAATAAACACTAATAAAGGCAAAAAGCAAAAAATTATGATTTAAAAAGCTAGTAGTTTGTAATTACAAATTTTTCTCTATAGTTTTACCCACTTAAGGAATCAAATAATTATTTTTATAATTATTATTAATGTCATTAAGATTTCACTCCTTTAAAAATATGCGTACTTAAATATTTTATTTAAAAAATACTAATGAAGTTAATATCAAAAATTAACTCAATGTATAAAGACTGTTGAATCTTGTAATAAAATCGAGATGGATCTGTTTAACATTTTATCTTTAGCACGGAATATATCTTAAAAGCTTTGAAAAAGAAGAATATCGCCAATACAAAAACAGGGTATACACATCTGGGCTGCCTCGTGTGATTTTCAATAGCTCATTATTTTGTCAGCGCAAACTTATCTCAACATTTAAAAAAACTTAAGAGATATAAAATTAAGCAAATATATGTTTAAAGAAACTCCTCCTAAATTGAAGGTATCTTTGATAAAGATTTCTTTTCAAAGAGCGGGCAATCTCTTTTATTCATATCTAGATTTTCCGGCGTTAATATCTTCAGGATATAATCTCTCTATGCAATTCATTTTTTTTCATTATTTTTCTTCTCTTTTGACTTTATTTCATCGTCATTCGTCTCACCAAACCACACAGACATCTGTTTCTTGGCGTTGTTGGGAACCCACGGGGAGCCCTGAGTTTCTCCCATATGGGCTTAAAGTAGGTATGTCTATACGCATCGTAAAAGCTAAACATTCCTCTATGGCAAAAACTAATTACAACTTATTTCCTAAGGGACTGGCAGGCAATGAATGCCAGCAAAATAACCTTAGAAATTCCCCCATGCGAAATACTGGGGTTTTTTCACTTGCTTTTTCGTCAATTTTTTTTTTCTTCTTTTTCTTCTGGCATGAAAGTAAGAGACATTTATTCGGTTCTAGAGTTTGATTCCTGAGGGAAAAAGAATCATGCCATTGATGGTGCTGATCTTTAGCATCCGTTAATGCATTCGTATTGAATGGAACTTTATCTGAAAAACAAACACTAATTAGTGAATTTAAGAAGTTCTGTTCGTTTTTTTTTTCCTTTATGGATTCTGTTATAAATCTAAGAAAACATTAATAGATGGTAATAATTTATGTATAAAAAAAGACTATTATTGTTTTACTATTATTTCTTAATTTGAGATATAATTCTCGAGTTCATTTTTTGCTGAAGAAGGATTAGGACTATTTGTTTTTTTCGTGAAGAATGTGACGTCTCGGTCTATTCTAGATTTAGAAATGAAAATTATTGATATATAAATTAGATACAGAATTACAGTTCTCTCCAACGATACAGATTTTCATAGTTCTCAAGTCTACGACGAATCTAACGGAACAGATCTGCAGCAGACCTTAATTATCACATGACATGATATACGAAACCACACGGGTGTCAATTTCAAAACACGCAGCAACTCCGGCTTGTTCAGTAACTTAAAAAAAAAACCGACACTTCTGGTGGATTCGTCGCAAAACTCTCTTTTTTCCAAACCCTTCCCTGTAAGAAAATCCCTGAAGAGGGAGGTGGGTCAGCTTCCCTCATTTCTCATTAGGGTCGACACTTCCTCAGCCCATGTTCTATCATCAATTACGATGCAACAACTCATGACGTAGTCCATATTCCATCTGTGATTGTTTCGACCTGGGAAGGTTGCACAAACAATCGTGCATTTCATTAGTCTTATTATACATGACACTAAATATCTGCTATCAGATTGAAGTGACAGGTTGTTCTAATTATTACAAGAAACTATTTGCATGTAATATAAATGTCCCCACTGCTTACCTGCTGTAAAATTTGATTGATAGTTTGCTATTCTGGGCTTGCTAAAGAATATACATTTCACTCTCTCCTGGAAACGAAATGCTACAACTCTTCCCGGCGAAAAATGCTACACTAATTTTTTTTGTGTAATATTTTTACAAAGCACGTAATATTTAAATCACTATCAATATTAGTGTAACATACAATTCTGGAAACTATTAAATTATGAATTAAACAATTAATTATTACATAAACGAAAAAGTTTAGAAATGTTACATTGCTATAATATTAAAATAACTATGTTATGTAAGGATACTTTAAAAAAAAAACTCGTTGTTTTGAATAACAAAATTTCCTGTACTATTTCAGAAAATTATGATTTCAAATTAGGATTTATATAATTATTAATAATATCATTTTTATAATTATTATTAAATTAGATTATATCATTTTATAATAATGATGATAACTGGTTTTTATTTTCAGTTGTCTAAAATTACTGAATATCATTATTGTAAAATTAAATTATACAAACAAAATATTTGATTCACTCAAATTTAATGTTACACACATTATTAAATACATTCCGTCATGCCAGATATAAAAAAGTATCTAAAACAAATAATTTAAATAGGAAATAATAGAATACAACAATAACAATAGAATTATGTATATTGAGTATAGTTTTACATAATTTTATTGTTATTGTTGTATTCTATTATTTCTTATTTAAATTATTTGTTTTAGATACTTTTTTATATCTGAAAATTAATGATATATTATTGCTAATTATTATATATTAATTATTATATTATTGCTTATTATTATATATGATATATATCCTAATTATTTGCTCTCTTACTTTATTAAGTAAAAGAGCAAATAATTAGGATTTTAAATACTTTAAAAAAACTCTTACTTTTTAATTACAAAATTTCTGCACTATTTTATCCACTTATGGAATCAAATAATGATTTTTAAAATTATTATTAATATCATTAAGATTTTACTCCTTTAAAAATATGCATATTTAAAGGTTTTATTTAAATACTGCTAATGAAGTTAATATCAAAAATTAACTCAAAAATTAACTCAATGTTTAATCTTGTTATAAAATCGAGATGGATCTGATTAGTTTTTATGTTCAACACGGAATATTTTGAAAAGAAGATTATCGCCAATACAAAAAGCAGCGAATACACTTCTAGGCTGCCTCGCACCTTCTAGGCTGCCTAACATTTAAAAATCCGGAGAAATAAAATTAAGCAAACATAGGTTTAAAGAAACTCCTAAATTCAAGCTCTCTTTGAAAAAGATTTCTTTTGAGGAGCGGGCAATCTCTTTTATTCATAACTGGATTTTCCGGCGTTAATAACTTCAGGGAATAATCTCTCTATACAATTCAATTTTTTGTCTTTATTTCGTTTCCTTTTTGACGTTATTTTATCGTCATTCGTCTCACCAAACCACACAGACATCTGTTTCTTTGCGTTGTTAGGAGCCCATGGGAAGCCGTGAGTTTTTCCCATACGGGCTTAAGGTAGGTATGTCTATACGCGTCGCAAAAACTAAAAGCTCTGCATGGCAAAAACTAATTACAACTTCTTTCCTGAGGGACTGGCAGGGAATGAATGCCAGCAAAATAACCTTAGAAATTCCGACATGCGAAATACTACTTTTTTTTTCACTTGCTTTATTGCCAATTTTTTTCTTTTTCTTCTTCTGGCATGAAAGTAAGAGACATTTATTGGGTTCTCGACTTTGCCTCCTCAGGGAAAAAGAAGCATGACATTGTTGGTGCGGTTCTTTAGCATCCGTTAATGCATTCGTATTGAATGGAAGTTTATCTAAAAAACATACACTAATTAGTGAATTTAAGAAGTTCTGTTCATTTTTTTCCCTTATGGATTCTGATATAAATATAATAAAACATTAATAGATGGTAATAATTTATGTATAAAAAAGGACTATTATTATTGATGTTTCTGAATTTGAGGTATAATTCTCTAGTTCAATTTTGCTGAAGAAGGATTCGAACTATTTGCTTTTCTTTTGTGAAGAATGTACCGTCTCGACACATACTAGACCTATAACGGCTTCAAGAAGTGGACCACTTTCAGGTTCATGGAAATAAAAATTTTATTTACAAGCATCATTTATATATATATATATATATACAGATAGAAGTTTATTTAGAAAGAAATGAAAATTAAAGATAGGAATTAGATATATAAGTGCAGTTTGCTCTAAGGTCAGAGTTTCAAACAAATCTAAATCACGTGGTCTGCGGCAGTTCTTAATTATCACGAGATACACGTAACCACAAGGGACTCACTTTAAAACTAAGCGGAAACTCCGGCCTGTTCCACTAATTCAGAGAAAAACATAGCACATCTAGTTAACTCTTCGCCGAACTTCCTTTTTTCCCAAAACCCTTCCTTTAAGAAAATACATCAAGGGGGAGGAGGTTCAGCTTCACTCATTTCTGATTGGGGGCGACACTATCTCAGCCTATGGTCTATCGCTAATCACGATGCAACAACTCATGTCGTAGTCAATAATCCATCCATATTTTTTTCGACGTGTGACTTTCACCAATTTTAATAGTCTCATTTTGCATGAGCCTGAGTATCTGCTATCAGACTTTGGTAACAGGTTATTCTCATTAGTACAAAACGCTAATTTCATGCAATATAAATATCCACAATGCTGCTTATCAGCTGTCAAATTTGAGTGATAGATTGTTATTATGCACTTGTTAAAGAATATACATTCCTCTCTTCTGACAACGAAACGCTACAACTGCGAGTTAATAAAATAACACAAAAACAATTATAACTATCTCTAAAACAAATAAATAAAATAAATAAAATAGTAGAAATACAATACAATTATCGCACATTATACCATAACAAAGTAAAAGAGAAAATAATTGTGATTTAAAATAGTTTAAAAAACACGTAGTTTTTAATTATAAATTTTCTGTGCTATTATAGCGACTTATAAAATCAAATAAGTGTTTGTATAATTATTAGTAATACACTCATGTCCATAAATTAAGGATAATGAAGTTCAGGCAAAGAAAGAGGCAGAAGCAAAACAAATTTGACTTATTTGTAAAGTCTATTTATTAAACAAACGGTAAAGAGCAAAAAAGATGCCATATGTCTGACATAATTAATAAAAATTGCGATTTTTACTCCCTGGAGCAAATTTCAAAAAAGAACCTATTTACAAAAAACAGTATAGGAATATTACACCGCTCATTAAGGAATGCCCTCCGAAGTTCCGGTTGACAGGTGGGAGGGGGGTGACAGGCTGCAATTCGTCGGCCAAGCATATCCGACACATGTTCTATTGGATTCAAGTCCGGTAAGTATGCTGGCCAATCCATACGGGTGATATCCTTCAATTGAAGGCCTTCGTCTAGAATGTTTGCACGGTGAGGCCGGGCGTTGTCATCCATAAACAGAAATTTAGCACCCATGGCGCCCCGAAACAAACGTACATGCTGTTCCAGAATGACATCCCGATAGATGTGGCCAGTCATTGTTATACTCTGAACATGCAGGTGAGTTCTGGAACCAAGAATAATTCCTCCCCAAACGAGCCATCCTGCACCACCGTAACGGTGTCGTTAAATGGTGTTCTCTAGGTGGTAACGGGTACCTGGCGCTCTCCATATGAAAGTCCGGCGAGAATCAGACTGCAAACTAAACCTGGACTTGTCGAAAACATCACACCAGACCACTGTTGCGGTATCTACAATGCATGCTCTCTTCTCCAGGTTAATCGCCGGCGACTGTGAGTTGCGGTAAGTGGAACATATCTGACAGGCCTACGAGCATATAGACCAATGTGCCCTAAGCGTCTGTACACGGTCTGCCTTGAAACTGTCTTACCGGTTGCTGAAGAGAGCTGACGAGACAGGCCTGATGCTGTGCTCCGTCTGCTTCTTTTGGCAGTAAATGCTAAATGCCGGTCCTCATTCGGCGTTGTAACTCGGGGGTGACCTGTGCTGTAACATCTACTCACATTACCATCATCTTGGAATCGTTGCCAAAGCCTGGAGATGACACTCTGGGCGATTCCAAGTTCCTCGCATACTTCCATCTGGGTACGTCCACATTCCAGTCGTCCGATAATTCTACCACGTAAAAAATCATCCAAATACTTCCTTTGTGCCATAACTATGCGGTTATTGCACTGAAAGGCTTTTAAAGCACTTGTGAACAATTTTACTTCTTTGCCACCATTCCTTATATACCCCTCTCTTACACTCTCGTCATTGTGACGTACTATCCGCGCCATCTGGTGGTTTCCTGTAATTTGCATATTCTTCTTCAAAATGTGTGTGATAATTCTACAGGTGAAATTTTTAGTTTAAAGTTCACTTTCTGTGTGATTCTGAATTATCCTTAATTTATGGACATGAGTGTATTATTAAGATTTTATTCCTTTAAACACATGCGTACTTAAAGATGTTATTTAAATACTACTAATGAAGTTAATATCAAAAATTAACTCAATGTATAAAGACTGTTAAATCTTGTAATAAAATCGAGATGGTTCTGATTACCTCTTATGTTTAACACGATATTTTCCGAACAGCTTTGAAAACAAGAATATCGCCAATAAAAAAGCAGAGAATATACTTTTGGGCTGCCTCGGGGGCTTTTCAATAGCCCATTATTTCTCAGCGCAAAGTTATCACAACAACTTTAAAATTTCCCAAGAAATAAAATTAAGCAAATATATGTTTAAAGAAACTCCTCCTCAATTGAAACTCTCTTTGATAAAGATTTCTTTTCAGGAGCGGGCAATCTCTTTTATTCATAACTAGATTTTCAGGCGCTTATATCTTCAGGAAATAATGCAATTCATTTAATTCATTTCTTCAATTCATTTTTTTTTTTTTACTTTTTTTTTTCAAGTTATTTCATCGTCATTCGTCTCACCAAACCACAAATACATCTGTTTCTTTACGTTGTGGGAAGCCATGAGTTTTTCCCATATAGGCTTAATGTAGGTACGTCTGTACGCACCGTAATATCTAAACGTCCCTCTATGGCAAAAACTAATTACAACTTCTTTCCTAAGGGACTGGCAGGGAATGAATGCCGGCAAAATAACCTTAAAATTTCCCACATGCGAAATACTGGGGGGGGGGGTTCCGTGTTCTTTTTGTCAATTTTTTTCTTCTGGCAGGAAAGTAAGAGACATTTATTCGGTTCTCGACTTTGACTCTTCAGGGAAAAAGAAGCAAGCCATTGTGGGTGCTATTCTTTAGCATCCCTTAATGCATTCGTATTGAATGGAAGTTTATATAAAAATTTAGTGAAGATAAAAAGGTCTGTTGATTTTTTTCCATTATGGATTCTGATATAAATCTAATTAGGCTTTAATAGATTGTAATAATTTATGCATAAAAAAAGGACTGTTATTGTTGATGTTTCAGAGTTTGAAATATATTCCTTCAGTTCATTTGCACTGAAGAAGGATTGGGACTGTTTCTTTTGTGAAGAATGTAACGTCTTCGCTTATATTAAACATATCAGGGCTTCAAGAATAGGGTCACTTTCAGGTTCATGTTAGCACTTTAATTTTATTTACAAGAATTATTGATATATAAACTCTATTTACAAAGAAATGAATATTGTTAATATACCGACATAGAAATGGGGCCGTTGGTCTACGTATACTCGTAGGACGGCCAAATGAATTAACATTAATAAAAAGCAATTAAAATAAATACTAGGACAAACAACTAATTTATTTTACCCTTTATTGAATACGAATAAATACTATTACAATAAAATTTAGGATTTTTAATATTTGGCAGAATAAATAAAATAAAAAAGTTTTATAGAGAATGTTTATAGAGAAATGTTTACAGAGAAATGTTTACAGAGAAGTATTCATAATATTTCGCACGCATACCTCAATCGAAAATATTCCTTTGAGTGTGTGGGCAGTGGGGTACCAGTAGCCCCATATCCTTTTTACCAAAAAAAAAATGCTCACCGACAATTCCAAAGATGGACATAACTCACCATTACAAATTATCCCTGGAGCCATTCTCGCAGCAAAAATTATGCACCAGGCTCACGCACTATCGTAGATCGTTCGCTCTGCTTTCAACGAGTCTTCCTTTCTGCCCGCAAAAACTCCAAAAAAGGGCTGGATCCCACCAAACCGACCGGTTCTTTTGGACCTGACCGTGTGACCGGGATGGGTTATCTACCATTCCTAGATTCATACAAAAAATAAAGGAAATACCCCTTACCCTCACACAACAGGATAATTACCAGTTACAACAAATATTATAAGTATAAATTAGATGCATAAGTACAGTTCAATCCCTGGATGAATATTTTCAGAGTTCTCGAGTCTACGACGAATCTAATACAAGTGGTCTGCCACAGGTCTTAATAGCTTTCTTGGTGCTCGGTACCACAGGTTTCGCGTTCGAGTCCCCGTGGTGTCATGGTTGTTTGTAGTGGTTCGGTATCCACTTTGAATTGTAGGTCCTGGTCTATTTAGCTTAATGCGTGCACAAGATTATTGCAGAGCGACAAACCAAACCCCTGCCAAAGAGCAGCTTATGTGAAATGCCTGAACACACTGCTTCTGTCAAACGTAACCTGCCCCATCGAAATCTGCCACTGTATATTAGGTTGTGTGCCCCGGATAAGCCACCCCCCTGCTAAAGCCAAAATAAATTCTTAAGTTCAATTAATATGGGCAGAAAACAATAGATAAAAAAAGAGAATTCAATGAATGCAATGGATGCTCAATTGGAAAAAAATTAATAAACCACTAGTTTATTAGTAATTTGTGAAAATATTAGGTGCAATATGATAGCTTTTAATGCTGTTTCGAATATAGATGAGCCTTAGGAGATGTTTTATTTAAAAAACGATCATACGATTTCCTAACAAAACACTCATTATATAACCCGTATTGCTCTAATTATTTGTTAATATCAGCTTTTATATTTCTAAAAGCATTTAAATCAATTTTTACCATTTTCAGTAATGATTATATTTACTCTTTATTTTCAAAAATTTAAAAATACTCAATCTCATTATTATAGTGTTAAAGCATGATAAAAAAAATATTTTATTTACTCAAATTTAAAGTTTGCAATAAAAAATAAATGAGAACAGTAATATTAATATTATCAAACATAATTCCATAATAAAGTGAAAAAGCAAAAAATTGTGATTTAAAATACATTAAAATAATCGTACTTTTTAATTACAAAATTTTCTGTAGTGCTTTACCTCATTATGAAATCAAATAATTATTTTTATAATTATTATTCCTTTGAAAATAAGCGTACTTAAAGAGTTTCTTTAAATACTGCTAATGAAGTTAATATCAAAAATTAACTCAATGTATGGAGAATGTTTAATCTTCTAATAAAATTTGAGATGGATCTGATTAGCTTTCATGTTTAACACGGAATTGCTCTGAAAAGAAGAATATCGCCAATACAAACAGGAGCGAATACACTTCTAGGCAGACTCGGGTGCTTTTCAATAGCCCATTATTTTCTCAGCGCAAACTTATCTCAACATTTAAAAATCCGGAGAAATAAAATTAAGCAAATATATGTTTAAAGGAACTGCTCCTAAATTGAAGCTCCCTTTGATAAAGATTTCTTTTCAAAGAGCGGGCAATCTCTTTAATTTTATAACTAGATTTTCCGGCGTTAATATCTTCAGGAAATAATCTCTCTATGCAACTTTTTTTTTCTTTTATTTCTGTCTTTTTTCAAGTTATTTCATCGTAATGCGTCTCACCAAACCACACAGACATCTGTTTCTCTGCGTTGTTAAGAACCCATGAGAGGACATGAGTTTTTCCCATATGCGCTTAAAGTAGGTATCTGTATACGCATCGTAAAAGCTAAACGTCCCTCTATGGTAAAAACTAATTACAACTCATTTCCTAAGGGATTGGCAGGGAATGAATGAAAGCAAAATAACTTTAGAAATTCCCACATGCGAAATACTGGGGTTTTTTTCCACTTGCTTTTTCGTCAATTTTTTTTTTTCTCTCTTTTTTCTTCTGGCATGAAAGTAAGAGACATTTATTCGGCTCTCGACTTTGAGTCCCCAGGGAAAAAGAAGCATGACATTGTTGGTGCTGTACTTTAGCATCCGTTAATGCATCCTTATTGAATGGAAGTTTGTCTGAAAGACATACACTAATTAGTGAATTTAAGAAGTTCTGTTCATTTTTTTCTACTAATAAATATTATGGATTCTGATATAAATCTGATAAAGCATTAATTGGTTGTTATAATTTTTATTTAAAAAAGGACTACTATTATTTATGTTTATAAATTTAAGATATAATTATTGTGAAGAATGTAACGTCTCGGCCCATTCTAGGTTTGGAAATGAAAATTATGGATACATAAATTAGATACAGAATTGCTGATCACTCCAAGGATAGAGATTTGCAGAGTTCTCGAGTCTACGACGAATGTAATGGAACAGATCTGCAGCAGCCCTTAATCATCACACGGTGAGATACACGAAAACACACGGGTCTCACTTTCAAAAGAGGCAGAAACTCCTGTCTTGTTCAGTTACTTCAGAGAAAAACGCAACGCATCTTGTTAACTAGTCGCTGAACTCCCTTTTTTTCCAAAACTCTTCCTTAAAAAAATACGTCAAGAGGGAGGGGGCCCAGTTTCTCTCTTTGCTCTTTGGGGTCGACACTTCCTCAGCTCATGGTATATCAGCAAACACGATGCAACAACTCATGTCGTCGACAATATTTCATATGTAATTTTTTTCGACTAATTTCCTGAGTCTCTTTATGCATTATACTGAGTATCTGCTATCAGATTTAAGTAACAGGTTGTTCTCATTAGTACAAAACACTGATTGCATTTAATATAAATATCCACAACACTGGCTACCTGCTCTGAAATTTGAATTCTAGGTTTTTATGCACTTGCTAAAGGAAATTCATTCCTCTTTCCTGGCTACAAAATGCTACAACTGTAAGATAATTTAATTTGTTAACACAAAAAGCAGTTATAAAATTTTCTAAAGCAAATAATCGAAATAAATAAAACAGTACAAAAATAATAATATTATCAAGCATTATACAACAACAAAGTGAAAAAGCAAATAATTATAACTTAAAATATTTAAAAAAACATGTAGTTCTTAATTGCAAAGTTTTCTGTACTATTTTACCCACATAGAGAATTAAGTAATTATTTTTATAATTATTAACAATATCATTAAGTTTTTCTTCCTTTAAAAATATGCTACTTAAATTTTTCTTTAAATACTACTAATGGTTAATATCAAAAATTAACTCAATGTTTTGAGAATGTTTAATCTTGTAATAAAATGGAGATGGATCTGATTAGCTTTTATGTTTAACACGGAATATTTCGAAAAGCTTTGAAAAAAATAATATCGCCAATACAAAAAGCAGCGAATACATTTCTAGGTTGTCTCAGGGGTTTTTCAATAGCCCATTATTTTCCCAACGCAAACTTATCTCGACATTTAAAAATCCCCAAGAAATAAAATTAAGCAAACATATGTTTAAAGAAACTCGTCCTAAATTGAAGCTCTCTTTGATAAAGATTTCTTTTCAGGATCGGGCAATCTCTTTTATTCATAACTAGATTTTCCGGCGTTAATATATCTTCAGGAAATAATATCTCTATGCAGTTCATTTTTTTTTCTTTTCTTTCTTTTTTGACGTTATTTCATCGTCATTCGTCTCAACCAAACCACACAGACATCTGCCCATGGGAAGCCATGAGTTTTTCCCATCTGGGCTTAAAGTAGGTATGTCTTATACGCATCGTAAAAAGCTAAACGTCCCTCTATGGGAAAAACTAATTACAACTTCTATCCTAAGGGAATGGCAGGGAATGATTGCCAGCAAAATAACCTAAGAAATTCCCACATGCGAAATACTGGTGTTTTTTTCCACTTGCTATTTCGTCAATTTTTTTTTTTTCTTTTTCTTCTGGTATGAAAGTAAGAAACCTTTATTCGGTTCTCGACTTTGATTCCTCAGGGAAAAAGAAGCATGCCATTGTTGGTGCTGCTCTTTAGCATCCATTAATGCATTCGGATTGAATGATAGCTTATCTAAAAACATACACTAATTAGCGAATTTAAAAGTCCTGTTCTTTTTTTTATTAACAAATATTATCGATTATGCTGTAAATCTAATAAAGAATTAATTGGTAGTAATAATGTATTTATTAAAAAGGACTTTTATTACTGATGTTTCTGAATTTGCGATATAATTCTTCAGTTTTTTTTTTTTTTTTTTTTTTGCTGAAGAAGGATTCTTCAGTTCACTTTAGATAGGATTATTTTTTTCTTTTGTGAAGTGTGTAACGTCTCAGTCTATACTAGACATATAACAGATTCAAGAAGATGGCCACTTTTAAGTTCATGAGAACACTTGGAATTTTATTTACTAGCATTATTTATATATACAGAACTTTATTTACAAAGAAAGTAAAATTAAAGATATAAATTAGATACACAAGTGCAGTTTGCTCCAAGGAAGGAGCTTTTCAGAGCTCTCGAGTTTACGACGAATCTAATGTACTGGTCTTCGGCACACTTTAATTATCACACGGTGTGATACATGAAAACACAAGGGACATCAGAAAAAATTAGAAAACAGGCGAATGTTCTGGCCTGTTCACTCACTTCAGATAAAAAAAAAACGCCACTTCTTGTGGACTCGTCGTAGAACTCCCTTTTTATCCAAAAAACTCTTTTTAAGAAAATCCATCAAGAGGTGGGGGGAACTTCAAATTGTATAGACTTCTGAGAAATATAGAATATGTATGCTTCTTGGAATATGCATATGCTTCTGAGAAAAAGTGGAATTTCCTATTGAATAAGACAACAAGATTATACAGTTCCTTGACTAGAGCAATCAGCGTGGTCTGGTTTAGACTTGTAATTGACCATGCTTACTTACAGAGTCACCTATAACTTTCTGTCTAACTAACCTATATTATCTGTTATATTTGCAACCAAGGCGTGCCTATGATTGGAGACATCTAAGCATATGACCTACTTTGCCTAACTATTTCCCATTTTTTGTTACTGACAATTTTTTGTTTTTGACTAAAGTGAATATTTTTGTCGTTTTTTTACAGCATTAAGTTGCTCGTCGACGAATGACTGAGAAGTCTGAGACGGGGGTAAGACAAAAAAAATAAATAAAAAATTTATACTTCAAAATGAAGCTATTGATTTAATAAAGATAAATGTTTTACTTTGAAGTAAAACTATAAAATATAAGAACTTTATATATATAATATCTCAGAAGCTATAGTGTTTTCATTTATGCTATCAAAAATACAAATGTCTAGGATATTAGAGAAGAAAAGTATATATAAATAAATTTCAGGATTTGTTCATTCCTGCCTTCACATACGATTATATTCCATCATTAATAACAACTTAAATCACATATATTTAATAGCTTTATCCTGTAGGGAATAAGAAAATTAATGTGATGCGCATAAGATAAAAATTTTACAGACATCATTAATTTTTATTTTCATGTCAATCAAATATTTTCTAATGTAGCGTATATTTTATGGAAAATTGATGACTTTGGATAATTCAGTAAATAAATAATAAATAAAATAGCTTGATTTTGAATTTAAATCATTTTGAGACATTTGAAAGTCTGGAAAAAATATTGTTAAGTCAATTTTATACTCTTTAAACAGAATATTGTCACTCTGAAATGTTCTATTTAAATATATAATACTTTATATTATTATGTATATCAATAATTGTAATTTTGAAATGAAAAATTGTAATTTTTTTGGTATTTCTTTACCATTAATTTTCTTGGTATTGTACTGTAATTAATTGATGATGTACATTGATGCTATTATTCACATAATAGAGAAAAAAGTTTTAAAGGTTATTAAACAATTTGGTAATAGGTGTAACTATTAACATAAAATATTCATCGATGAAATATAATTCCTTAATTAAATATATATTAACTTTAAAAGATATAATAATAATAATTAAATTATTTAAACGAAAACAAAATGCTAAAATACACAGAAAAAAATTATATATTTATTAAATATAAGAACTATCTCAAATATTTTGCAATTTCCTTATATTATTTTTACAAAGCAGGAAATATTTAATTATATGCCAATATTAGTGTAGTATGTATTTATAAAATCTATTAAGTTATTAATCGAACAATTATAAACATAAAAGAAAATAGTTTACAAATTTTATAACCAATTAATTATAATACTAAACACAAATTTCTTCTATCTGCATACAAAAGCTTTCACGTTTATAAACACTTAATACCCAAGAATTCAAATTTATTGACAATCATGAGTTAGCACAAATCAGAATTTAAACATAAATTGTTTCTAAAATCATAGATAACAGAGGTCTGTTAGCAAAAGTATCTTTGTGATCAGTTCATTTATATGAATATGAGAGTTTGCTTAGAAAGCATTAACATTGGAACAAGAATTAATGGAGAGTCGTTTTACATTTCATTTAATCAGAATTTTAAAATTTCTTCCCAGCAAATACAATTTGTCAATTTCATTTATCATATAAACATAAAAAGATTCAATATTTAATTTCAATGCTATTTTGAGTATATTTAAGCAAGAAAAGCTTTCACTTTTTGAAACACTTAACACCCTAGACTTAAAATTGATATGGCATTCCAGGAAAATATCCCATTTCCTAAGAATTTTTCTCTGTAAAAAAAAAGGAAATATTCCAGTGGCAATTCCTATAATCGACATGCAACACACTTTTTAGAAAGTACAGCACACAGAAACATTACAATGAGAGTCCAAGAAATTTGTTTTAATGTTTTCGGTGCTATTTTGTCTCAGAAATGTAAAGGCGCAATCAAAATACTTCAGGAAACAAATGCAAACGCAAAGAATGAAAAAAAAAAATTAACATTTTTGATAAACCAAAGCGAGGAAAAAATATAAATGTCGCAAAATGTTTTTTTTCATACTGTGCTTTCATTACGTTTTGGAATTGAACGTTGCCTCGAACTTTAATTTACGAAAAACATGCATTCCATTAGAATACGTTCTTTAGAAAAAGCGAAAGGATATTCGGTTTTCTGTTAATAAGTTCCAAAACTTGTTAATGACACTCTCGCACTCTTTGCCTTAATGGGGAGACATCAACCAGGGACAAATTGTAAATTATAAACTACGACGGAATTTGGCGACTTTTTATGATTGTTTTTTCTCATTTTTTTCGCAAATTCAGTGTAATATTAAGTATGTTCTTCTTTTAACAAAATTTTATTTCTGACATGTGAATTTTATACTATTATTTCGAAATTATAATTTAAATTTGTTATCTTATTTGTGTTAGTAGATTAAGAAGAATAAACGAGTACATTCATAAAACTATCTTAAAATGTTGTATGATAGTTTGTGTATGTGTTTTAATTTAAAATTATATTTATCTTGACAAAAACAGAAGTGTCAAAATCAGAAAAAGTAATTTTGTATAGAAACAGCAATGCTTATTTTTTTTTTAATTCTTTAATTTAGATAAAAATATAAATTAAATACAAAATGAGCGTCGTAATGGTATTTACTTTGTATTTTATGCTACTTTTTTTTTAGATTTAATGAGTGCATAACTACACAAATTTTAGGCGAACACTTAAAAATGACACTCTTTTTAATTTAAATTTTATTCAACTAACTATTAATTTAACTGTTGCAATACTAGTCCAGGATTGTTCTAATAAAGAATATTGTCTAGACAGTATCACCCTAAAATTAAAAATTACAATATAACAGGCGATAATTAAAATTATAATATGACAGGTTTCAATTTTTGAAACACATAATACCCAAGAATTCAAATTTATATGCAGTTCGTGACATTCCTCCGATGTCACAAACCATAATTTTAAAGATTAATTTTTTCTAAAATGAAAGAAGACAGAGGTCTGTTTGCAAAAGTGTCCTTGTGATCAGTTCATTTTTATGAACATGAGAGTCTATTTAGAAACCATTAACTTTTTAACAAGAATTATTGGAAAGCCGTTTTACTTTTTATTTAATACGAATTTTGAAATTCCTCCAAGCAAATGTGATTTGACACTTTTATTTATCGTATAAACATAGAAAGGTCCACCATTCAATTTCAATATTATTTTAAATATATTAAAGCATCAAAAGCTTTCATTTTTTTTAAATATCGCAATAACCAAGAATTCATATATATAAATATATATATATATATATATATATATATATATACTTGGATTCATTCATGCTTTGACACAAAAAAAATTCAATGATTATTTTTTTCTGAAATGACAGATCGATAGAGGTCTGTTTGTAAAAGTGTCAATTTGATTAGTTCATTTCTACGAACATAAGTCCATTTTGAAGTTATTAACTTTCAAAAGTTCCAAATTTAAAGCTTAATATGCAGAATTTCTATGCATTTGGAACATAATTATTTTTGGAACAAAATTATTGAAAGCCGTTTTACATTAAATTTAAAGAGAATTTCAAAATTCCTTTCTAAGCAAATGCAATTTGACGATTTAATTTATCGTAAAAACATAGAAAGGTTAAATATTGAATTTCAATTTTATTTTGAGTATATTTTTTCATGGAAAGCTTTCAATTTTTAAAACACTTAATACCCTAGACTTCAACTGTCTATGTTGTTCTAGAAAGTTATTCCATTTTCTAAGAATTTCTTCTTTGTAAAAAGAGGAGGAAATATTCCAGTGGCAATTCATATAATCGACAAGCAAGACTATTTTTAGAAAGTACAGCGCACAGAAACATTAAAAACAGAGTCCAAGAAATTTGTTTTAATGTTTTCGGCGCCATTTTGTCTCAGAAATGTAATGATGCTATCGAAATACTCCAGGAAACAAATGTAAACCCAAAGAAGGAAAAAATTTAACATTTTAATAAACCAAAGCGAGTAAAAAATATGAATGTCGCCGAATGTTTTTTTTTTTTATTCTTTAGTTTCATTAAATTTCGGAATTGAATGTTGCCTCGAACTTCAATTTACGAAAAACATTCAACAAACATGTGCATTCTATTAGAATGCATTCTTTAGAAAAAGCAAAAGGATATTTGGTTTTCTGTTAGTGAGTTCCAAAACTTGTTAATGACACTCTCACAAGCTTTTCTTTAATGGGGATACATCAACCAGGGACAAATTGTAAATTATAAACTCCGACAGAATTTGTCGAATTTTTGTGATTGTTTTCTCTTATTTGTTTTTGCAAATTCAGTATAATATTAAGTATGTTCTTTATTTCACAAAAATTTTTATTTGAACTATGAATTTTACACTATTATTTGGAAATCATGATTTAAATTTGTTATTTAATTTGTATTAATATGTTAAAGAAAAAAATATTTGTACATTCAAGAAATTCTTATGAATGTACTATTGATTTTATATTCTATTATTGTATTGATACAATATTAAATTGCCGTATTATTAAACTATTTAATGATTGTACTATCACTATGTGAATTAGTATTGCTAAGCATGAAAAGTTTTCAATTTTTTAAACACGTAATACCCAATATTTTAAATTTATATGTAATTCATGATATTCATGCGTTGACACAAACTATAATTTCAAAGATTAACTTTTTCTAAAATGAAAAGATGACAGAGATCTGTTTGCAAAACTATCCTTGTGATCCGTTCATTTCTATGAACGGGAGAGTCTATTTAGCGTGATGCATTAACTTTTGAACAAGATTCACTGGAGGACAGTTTCGCATTTGATTTAATGAGAATTTTAAAATTCTTTCCAAGCAAATGCAATGTGTCAATTTCATTTATCATATCAACATAGAAATATTCAATATTCAATTTCAATGTTAGTTTGTGTATATTTAAGTATGAAAAACTTTTACTCTTTAAAAAGCTTAATAGACTAGATTTCAAATTTATATGGCTTTCCTGAAAAATTTTCCATTTTCTAAGAATTTCTTTTTTTTTTTTAGAAAAAAGAAGGAAATACTTTCTGTGGCAATTCTTATAATCGACATGCAAGATACTTTTTGTTAAGTACAGCGCATAGAATATATAATTTTTATACTTTCCTTTCATTCCATTTTGGAATTGAACGTTGCTTTGAACTTTAATTTACGAAAAACATGCATTCCATTAGAACACGTTCTTTAGACAAAAAGCAAAAGGATATTTGGTTTTCTGTTAGTAAGTTACCAAACATGTTAATGACACTCTCGCACACTTTGCTTTAGTGGGGAGGCATCAACCACGGACAAATTGTAAATTATAAACTACGACAGAATTTGGTGGCGTTTTATGAGAGTTTTTCTTTTTTTTGCAAATTCAATGTAATATTAAGCATATTCTACAAAAATTATGTAAATTATGCAAATTCAATGTAATATTAAGCATATTCTACAAAAATTATGTAAATTATGCAAATTCAATGTAATATTAAGCATATGCTTCATTGACAAAATTTTATTTTTGACCTGTGAATTTTATGCTTTTATTTGTAAATCATAATTTAATTTTTTTTTATTTCATTTGTATTAGTAAGTTTAAGAATAAAAAAAAATAGTACATTTATGAAATTCTTATGAATGTACTATTATTGAATTGATGTATTATTATACTATTGAATGGTTAAACTATTGCTATGTAAATTAGTATATATAAGCAAGGAAATTTTCAATTTTTAAAACATTTAATTCCCAAGAATTTACATTTAAATGCAGTTCGTGACATTCATGAGTTGACACAAACCGTAATTTCAAACATTATTTTTCTAAAATTAAAGATGACAGAGACCTGCTTCAAAAAGGGTTTTTGTGAGCAGTTTAATTTTTATGAACCAATTTAGTCTATTTAGAGACCATTAACTTTCGAAAGTTCCAAAGTTAATGCTTTCTATGAAGAAATAATGACTTTGGAAGAAGATTTATTACAGAGACGTTATAAATTTTATTTAATGAGAATTTTAAAGTTCCTTATAAGCAAATGCAATTTATCAATTTCATTTATCGTATAAACATAGAAATGTTCAATATTAAATTTTGATGCTGTTTTGAGTATATTTAAGCATGAAAAGTTTTCAATTTTTAAAACACTTAACGCACTACACTTCAAATTCACATGACTTTCCTGCAAAATATTCCATTTTCTAAGTATTTCAACTTTACAAAAAAAAGAAGGAATATTTCCTGTGGCAATTCATAAAATCGACATGCAAGTCTCTTTTTAGAAAGTGCAGCTCCCAGAAACATTAAAAACAGAGTCCAAGAAATTTATTTTAATGTTTTCGGCGCCACTTTGTCTCAGAAATGTAATGATGCAATCAAAATACTTCAGGAAACAAATGCAAACGCAAAGAATGAAAAAACTTTAACATTTTTGATATACCAAAGCGAGGAAAAAATATAAATGTCGCAGAATGTTTTTTTACTTTACTTTCATTACATTTTGGAATTGAACGTTGCCTCGAACTTTAATTTACGAAAAACATGCATTCCATTAGAATAAGTTCTTTAGAAAAAAGAGAAAGGAATATTCGGTTTGCTATTAGTGAGTTCCAGAACTTGTTAATGACACTCTCGCACTCTTTGCTTTAATGGGGAGACATCAACCAGGGACAAATTGCAAATTATAAACTCCGGTAGAATTTGGCGACTTTTTTATGATTGTTTTCACATATTTTTTTTTTTTTCATTTTTTGAGAATTCAGTAAGATTAAGTATGTTTTTCATTTGACAGAATTTTAATTTTGACCTGTGAATTTTAGACGATTATTTTGAAATTCATAATTTAAATTTGTTATTTTATTTGCATTAATATGTTTAAGAAGAAAAAATTAGTACATTCATGAAATTCTTATGAATGTACTATTAAATTGATGTATTATAGAATTGATGTATTATTACTGTATTGATGTATTATTGAATTGATGTTTTATTATTGTATTGATGTATTATTATACTATTGAATGATTTTACAATTACTTTGTTAATTAGTATATTTAAGCAAGAAAATTTTCAATTTTTAAAACACGCAATCCCTAAGAATTCAAACTTATATGTAGTTCGTGACATTCAAGCGTTAACACAAACCAGAATTTCGAAGATTAATTTTTTTCTAAAATGATAGATGACAGAGGTCTGTTTGCAAATGTTTCCTTGTGATCAGTTCATTTATATCAGCATGAGAGTCTATTTAGAAAGCATTAACTTTGTAACAAGAATTATTGGAGAGTCATTTCACATTTTATTTAATCAGAATTTTAAAATTCCTTCCACGCAAATACAATTTGTCAATTTATCGTATAAACATAGAAATGTTCAATATTACATTTTGATGCTGTTTTGAGTATATTTAAGCACGACCAGCTTTCACTTTTTAAAACATGTAATACCCAAGATATCAAATTTACACCTGGTTCCTGAAAAATATTTCATTTTCTAAGAATTAAATTTTTTTCAAAAAATGAAAGAAAAATTCCTGTGGCAATTCATATAATCGACATGCAAGACTCTTTTTAGAAAATGCAACGCACAGAAACATTGAAAAACAGAGTCCAAGAAAATTGTTTTAATGTTTTCGGCGCCATTTTGTCTCAGAAATGTAATGGTGCAATCAAAATACTTCAGGAAACAAATGCAAACGCAAAGAAGAGAAAATTTAACATTTTTGATAAACCAAAGCGTAGAAAAAATATAAATGTCGCAGAAAATTTGTTTTTCATACTTTGCTTTCATTACATTTTGGAACTGAACGTTGCCTCAAATTTTAATTTAGAAAAACATGCATTCCATTAGAATACATTTCATAGAAAAAAGCAAAGGATATTTGGTTTTCTGTTAGTACGTTCCATAACTTGTTAATGACACTCTCGCACTCTTTGCTTTAATGGACAGACAGCAACTAGGAAAAAATTGTAAATTATAAACTACGGCGGAATATGGCGACTTTTTATGATTGTTTTTTATTTTATTTTATTTATTTATTATTTTTTTTTTTGCAAATTCAGTGTAATATTAAGGATGTTCCTCATTTGACAAAATTTTCTTATTGAAAAATGAATTTTATACTACTATTTGTAACTCATAATTTAAATTTGTTATTTCATTTGCGCTAGTAAGTTTAAGAAGAAAAATAGTACATTCATGAAATTCTCATGAATGTACTATTATTGTATTGTTCTATTAGTGAATTGATGTATTATTATACTATTGAATGATTGTACTTTTACTATGTGAATTATATATTTAAGCATGAAAGGGTTTCAATTTGTAAAGCACGTAATACCCAAGAATTAATATTTATATGTAGTTCATGACTTTCATGTGTTGACAAAAAGCAGAATATCAAAGAGTAATTTTTCTAAAATGAAAGATGACAGATTTATGTTTGCAAAAAGGCTTCTTTGTGTTAAGTCCATTTCTATAGAAATGTGAGTCTATTTTGAAAGCATTAACTTGCGAAAGTTACAAAGTTAATGCTTTCTATGTAGAAAGCATTAATTTTGGAACACGAATTATTGGAAAGCAGTTATGTGTTTTATTTAGTGAAAATTTTAAAATTTCTTTCAAGCAAATGCAATTTTTCAAATTCGTTTATCGGGCAAACGTAGAAAGTTTCAATATTCAATTTCAATGTTATTTTGAGTATATTTAAGCATAAAATGCTTTTACTTTTTAAAAAACTTAATATCCTAGATTTTACATTTATATGGCGTTCCTGAAAAATATCCGATTTTATAAGAATTTATTCTCAATAAGAAAAAAGGAAATATTCCAGTGGCAATTCCTATAATCGACATGCAAGACTCTTTTTAGAAAGTACAGCACACAGAAATATTAAAATCAGAAATTTGTTTTAATGTTTTCGGCGCAATTTTGTCTCAGAAATGTAATGGCGTAATCAAAATACTTCAGGAAACAAATGCAAACGCAAAGAATGAAAAAAAAAATTTTTTTGATAAACTAAAGTGAGGAAAAAATATAAATGTCGCAGAATATTTTTTGTGATTTGCTTTCATTACATTTTGGAATTGAACGTTGCCTCGAACTTTAATTTACGAAAAACATGCATTTCATTAGAATACATCCCTAAGAAAAAAGGGGAAGGATATTTTGTTTTCTGTTAGTAAGTTCCAAGACTTGTTAATGACACTCTCGCACTATTTGCTTTAATGGGGAGAACATCAACCAGGGACAAATTGTAAATTTTAAATTCCGACAGAATTTGGCTACTTTTTATGATTGTTTTCTCCCATTTTGTTTGCAAATTTAGTGTATTATTATTATTATCTTCATCTGACGAAGTTTTATTTCTGACTTGTGAATTTTGTACAATTATTTTGAAATCATAATTTAAATTTGTTATATTATTTTTGTTAAAAAGTTTTAAAAGAAAAAATTAGTTCATTCCTGAAATTCTCAGGAATGTATTATTGAATTGATGTATTATTATTGTATTGATGCATAATTGAATTTATGTATTATTATACTATTGAAAGTTTGTACTATTACTATGTGAATTAATATATTTAATCATCATAAGTTTTCTATTTTTAAAACATGCAATACCCAAAAATTGGAATTTATATGTAGTTCGTGATATTCCTCCGTTGACACAAACCAGATTTTCAAAGAATATTTTTTTTAAATAGATGACACAGGTCTAATTGCAAAAGTATTCTTGTGATCAGTTCATTTATATGAACATGAGTCTACTTAGAAAGCATTAACTTTCGAATGTTCCAAAATTAATGCTTTCTATGCAGAAAGCATTAACTTTGGAAAAAGAATTATTTGAAAGCCGTTTTACATTTAATTTAATTAAAACTTTAAAATTTCTTCCAAGCAAATGGAATATGTCAATTTCATTTATCGTATAAACATAGGAAGTTTCAATAATCAATTTCTATATTATTTTGAGTATATTTAAACATGAAAAGGTTTCGATTTTTAAAACACTTAACATCCTAGACTTCAAATTAATATGGCTTTCTTTAAAAATATTCCATTTTCTCAGAATCTTGCAAAATAAGATGAAAAAATTCCTGTGGCAATTCATATAATCGAAATGCAAGACTCTTATTTGAAAGTGTAGCTCCCAGAAACATTAAAAACAGAGTCCAAGAAATTTGTTTTAATGTTTTCGGCGCTACTTTGTCTCGGAAATGTAATGATGCAATCAAAATACTTCAGGAAACAAATGCAAACGTAAAGAAGGAGAAAATTTTTTAACATTTTTGATAAACCAAAGCGAGGAAAAAATATAAATGTCACAAAATGTTTTTTTTTTTTCATACTGTGCTTTCATTACATTTTGGAATTGAACGTTGCCTCGAACTTTAATTTACGAAAAACATGCATTTCATTAGAATACGTTCTTTAGAAAAAGGGGAAGTATATTTCGTTTTCTGTTAGTAAGTTCTAAAACTTGTTAATGACACTCTCGCACTCTTTGCTTTAATGGGGTGACATCAACCAGGGACAAATTGTAAATTATAAACTCCGACAGAATTTGGCGACTTTTTATGATTGTTTTCTCTTATTTCTTTTTTTGCAAATTCAGTGTAATATTAAGTATGTTCTTCATTTGACAAAATTTTATTTTTGACCTGTGAATTTTATACTACTATTTGGAAAGCATAATTTAAATTTGTTACTTCATTTTTATTAGTAAGTTTAAGAAGAAAAAATTAGTAAATCCATCAAATTCTTATGAATGTACTATTGAAGTGTTGTACTATTATTGTATTGATATATTATTGAATAGTCCTATTACTATAATATTGAATGATTGTACTATTACTGTGTGAATTAGTATATTTAAGCAGGAAAACTTTCAATTTTTAAAACACGTAATACCCCAAAAGGTAAATTTATTTGCTGTTCATGACATTCATGTAGTTACACAAACCAGAACTTTAAATATTAATATTTGTAAAACAGACCTAGTGATCAGTTCATTTCTATTAACATGTGTCTATTTAGTCTAATGTCGAAAGTTTTAACTTTTGAAAAAGAATAATTGGAAAGTCGTTTTACATTTTATTTAATGAAAATTTTAAAATTATTTAAAGCAAATGCAATTTCTCAATTTCATTTTTCGTATAAACATAGAAAGCTTCAATATTCAATTTATGTTATATTGGCTATATTTAAGCATGAAAGGCTTTCACATATTAAAACACTTAATACCCTAGACTTCCAATTTTTATGGCATTCCTGAAAAATATTCCATTTTGTAAGATTTTCTTTTTTTGTTCAAAAGAAGGAAAACTTCCCGTGGCAATTCTTATAATCGACAAGCAAGACTCTTTTTAGAAAGTACAGCACACAGAAACATTAAAAACAGAGTCCAAGAAATTTGTTTTAATGTTTTCGGCGCTACTTTGTCTCAGAAATGTACTGGTGCAATCAAAATACTTCAGGAAACAAATGCAAACGCAAAGAATGAAAAAAAAAAATTAACATTTTTGATAAACCAAAGCGAGGAAAAAATATAAATGTCGCAGAATAATTTTTTTATGTTTGCTTTCATTACATTTTGGAATTGAACGTTGCTTCTAACTTTAATTTACGAAAAACATGCATTCCATTAGAATACGTTCCTTAATAAAAAGAGGAAGTATATTTGGTTTTCTGTTAGTCAGTTCCAAAACGTGTTAATTACACTCTCGCACTCTTTACTTTAATGTGGAGTCATCAACCAGGGACAAATTGTAAATTATAAACCCCGGCAGAATTTGACGATTTCTAATGATTGATTTCTCTTATTATTTTTCTCTTTTTGCAAATTCAGTTTAATATTAAGTTAATATATGTTCTTCGTCTGACAAAATTTTATTTTTGACCTGTGAATCTTATACTATTATTTTGTAAACATAATTCAAATTTGTTATTTCATTTGTATTAATAAGTTTAAGAAGAAAAAGGTGACATTCATAAAATTCCGCTAACAGGATTGATGATATTTTTTTTAATTTAAAGTTATGTTTGTCTAGATAAAGAACTTACAAAAAAGGGATATTGTAACGTAACAGAGATACGCAGTTTTTTTTTTTTTTTTTTTTTTTTTTTTTTTTTAATTTTCTTGTATTTAGATAAATATAAATTAAATAAAAAATAAGCGTCATAGTAGATGTCATAGTTTTGCTTTCTATACTACTTTATTTTTTAGGATGTAATTATTGCATATCATTAAAAAAATTTAATGCATGAAAATCACTCGGTTTTCAATTTAAAATCCATTAAACTAAAAATTATTTTTACTGTTGCAAAAATATCCAGGTAAATGCCTACAAAAAAAGGCACCGTAGGACTCGAAGCCGAAATCTGCGTCACCTATCGCCAATTTTGTTTTTGGTTGGCTTGTCGCTCTGCGGTCCTGTGGTGCAGACTTTGGACTAATTAGACAGTGACCTATAGTTTAACATTTATTCCGAACTACTAACTAACGTCCATTCCATTGCCAGGTTTCGAACCTGAAACATGTGGTAACGAAGGCCATAGTGCTAGCCATTTGGACATCAGGCCGTCTGAGGGTTCGAAGACTAATCATTCGGCCATCAGGGCTCAATTGATTTCAATCTCATTTAATAAATCGAAAATGGCAAGAACTCCACATATAGATACTTTTATTTTATGTAATATAAGAAAATTTCATGAACATTTGATTTGGCTACTCGAAATATATGATTCATTTTATATATCATATATCAGAAAATAAATATCTATTCAATCGATATAAACCTGATTTATATTTCAAATCTCCACATCTAACTTCGAAAAATTAAATGATCTATGAAATCCTTAACTTCGAAATCCACTTCAAGATTTCCAATTTCCGAAATCGCCGATCTCTAACTGCACACCTGATTGCTTTAAATCCTAGAAACATTCATCCGGTCCACGGATCAGATGTCCAGAAGCAGTTAGGGAAACTTATTCCGTATTTCGAAAATGATCCAGTCCTGACTATAACAGTCCTCTCTCTCTATAAACACATTGGCGTGCTGCCTCAATGCACAATGTGATTTGTGCGATATTGCTATCGCATTGAGGCGCACTGTTTCGACTTAATGACAGACTGTTTCTGCCGGTTCTGATAACTCATTGGCTGAAATGTTGTGACCTGTAAAATCATCAGTGGCCAGCTTCCAATCAGGACAAACGTTTAAACACCTAGGATAAACACAGTCTTCGCTTTCTCCATTTACTGACTGCTGTGCACGAGCCAATGGGAGATGAGGAGAAGCATGGAGTAAGTCAGGTTTTAAACATCCGGTTGCTGATATGGTCTGTACTGTTGTGTGGACATTAAAATTCATGGATGAGTCTGATACAAGACAACTAAGACAAATATTACAATGATTTTGATGAAATACTTATCTTATTTCAACGAATTATTAAAAAAAAGTATATATTAAGTATGTAAAATAATTATTTTTATGCTCATTAATTATTTGCAATAATCATATTTACTTTATCCTGCTAATTATTCAAGAGTAGGTGAGATATTTTTAACATTCACACTACGAATATTATTGTATTTTAATTGCTTTTATTAATTTAAAATTATAATTTTTATTAGATATTAACATTCTTTTACAATGATATTTTAAAAGAAAATAATAAAAAGTTAGTAAAAATATTAAATACATTTTGGTGACAAAATTTTGGAAGAAACATTAACGAATCATAGCAAAGTAAGAACCAATTTTTTAGTCAGTTATATCTTATGGTTCATTAATTCATCTCACAGACTTCAAGTTCGAATCCTGACAGTGTTATGGATGTTTGTTAGTGCTTCTTTATCTATGTTAAACTATAGGTTCTATTATAAGACCATAGAGCAAAAAACCAAACCAAAACGTTAATTCATCCTGTTTATAAACTCGAATCATTATAGATATGTTCTTACTTTTAAATTAAAATAAAATATAAAATGTAAAAAAAAATCTAAATTATTTTCTTTTAAATTCCCAAACACAAAAGTTTTGGGGAATTCCTTAAGGATCAGAGAGGTAAACTTTGATTAATTATTCAGAAAGTTGACAATTAGAAAATATTTTGAATTCATTTATCTTTAACATTAATAATAAATTATAGTCAAAATATTTAATTAAGTTTTTATAAAAACATGGAAATAATTAATGAAATAAATTATTGTCTTAATAGTTTATAATTATTTTAATTGAATTCATTAAATACTACCCATTCTTAAAATTAAACAAAATTTATAAATTTTAATTACCTAAATTTAAATGCATAAACATTTAAGAATTAAAATAATTTAGTATTGAATCAAACGATATTTTTCAGCTATAATATAAATTAATTTGTATGGAAAAATATTTGATTTTTATTCTAATTTCATAAATAATATCATTTAAGTTTTGTGTATAAATTAATAAATGCAATGAATTTTAAATATAGGCTGTTAATAAAATGTTCAGTCAAATGAAGTTCAGAGAAGTTGTGAAGCACATTATTTGTTATTTATATTGAATTAATTAACTCATTATGAATTAAAAAAAAGAAAAAAATATAAAAACCATTTTCTTTTGAAAGATGCAATTGTAGGGTGTTTAAGGAATTCCTTAATAAATTAATGTATAACCATAGCTTCTTAGTGATTTCCAACTGAAGTTGAATTATTTATATCTGCTTTGAGAGAACTAGAGGATGCATTCGGTTTATTAATTAGTTAATCATTCATTCTGGTTAACTAATTTCAATTTTTAAAAAATGTGTTTCCCATGTAGTTTAGAAGAATGCTTTATGTTCAGTCAGATACAGATAGATTTAAGCATCTAACTTATAACAAACTGATATATAAAAACGATTTTTTTTTCTTCTAATGCAGCTGGAAAATAGACCGTGATCTTCGCCATAAGGGCTGCACCGATGTTACTCCCTTTGCGTTACCCAGGGGATGGGGGCGTGGTAAGCCACGGACGTGGAGTAACAATGCCCCCGCAACGCTCTACGAACCTAGTAGGACCGGGACCTACAGTTTAAAGTGGATTCCGAACCCCTACAACACCCATGGGCAAAGCCGGGATTTGAACTCGATACCTGTGGTACCGAACGCTAGCCATTCGGCCATCAGGCCCTTTTTTATATAAACATGATTAACTACCATCTAATAAAATTATAGCCGATATTCTCAGGATGAATCGTATAAAAAATATCATATTGTAGACGATACTGTCATACTGTAATAGAGCCTCACAATGATGATGAAAATGAAATGTCATCAGGCCCTTTTTTATATAAAAATGATATACTACCATATAATAAAACGATAGCCGATATCCTCAGGATGAATCGTACAAAAAATATCATCTTGTAGACGATACTGACATACTGAAATAGAGCCTCACAATGATGAGGCAAATAAAATGCCATCAGGCCCTTTTTTATATAAAAATGAGATACTACCATATAATGAAACGATAGGCGATATCCTCAGGATGAATCGTATAAAAAATATCCTCTTGTAGACGATACTGACATACTGAAATAGAGCCTCACAATGATGATGCAAATAAAATGCCATCAGGCCCTTTTTTATATAAAAATGCTATACTACCATATAATAAAACGATAGCCGATATCCTCAGGATGAATCGTATAAAAAATATCATATTGTAGACGATACTGACATACTGAATAGAGCCTCACGATGATGCAAATAAAATATATTTCGGGTTGATTACTTATATAAAATATATAATATTACATAGATTACACATAAATTAATTTTATGTACTGTTTATAAAAATTGTAGTTATTAAAAGACAAATTAGATTAACATATAGCACATGACGAAAACGAATACAGTTTAAAATGCATTAACGTCATCTATGATATAAATATTCAGCGTTTTTTACTGACTTTATGTAATTGAAAAATAATATTTGATGATTAGTCCATGTCATTCCTTGTATATTCATGTTTTTTTTCCATGTTATTCCATTTCTATTCATTTCTATGCAGTGCCAATGTGATGGACGTGGAAAAACTGAAAGCCAAAATGTATTTGAGTTGAATGGAAGTATTCAACACTTAATGTTATCATTCAGTGTATTCGTTATAAATTGTGGGAGTAAATTGTTACTGAATTTAGTAGTGCCTTTGAATTTCACATTATCTACAAATATACCATTCTAGTAACGAATGTCCTCAGTTCAAAGAAACTTACATCAAGAAACAACAAGAGCAAGAGTGAATTCTCCAATGAAAAGGGATTTACTCCAATCCAGTATCAATTCAGTATCAATGTGATGGAAGGGATAAAACTGTAGGCCCACATGTATTTCAGTAGGGCTAGAGGCGGTTAATTACAAACGATATCCTTGAGTGTGTACTTTTTAAATTGTTGTAGTAAATTGTTGCTGATATTTAGTAAAACCTCAGAATTTCAACATTTTCTATGCATCTACCATTCTAGTGACGATTATGCTCAGTTCAAATAAACTTGCATTGTAAAACAAGAGCAAGACTGAATTATTCTTTGAATAGAGACTTACTCTAATCAATCATTTACTCTTATTCAATGTCATTCAGTGTCAATGTGATGGACGTGATGAAACTGTAAGCCCAAATGTATTTCAGTAGGACTCGAGGTGATTAAAACCAGATGTTATTATTGAGTTTATAGGTTTTGAATTGAGGAAGTAAATTGCTGCTGCTTTTAGTAAGACTTCAAAGTTTCAACATTTTAAAATTTCAACATTATCTATGCATCTACCAGTCTCGTGACGAATGTCCTCAGTTCGAAGAAACTTGCATTAACAAACAACAAGAGTAATAGTGAATTACTCCTTAAATAAGAGATTTACTCTTAATCCAGCGCCATTTCAGCGTCAATGTAATGTAAGTGATGAAACTGTAGGCCCAAATGTTTTTTGGTAGGGCACAAGGTGATTAAGTCCAGTTGTTATGCTTGAGTGTCTATTTCCTAAATTGTGAGAGTAAATTGTTGCCGCTATTTAATAAGACCTCAGAATTTCAACATTCTCTGCGGATTTGCCATTCATGTGACGAATATCCTCAGTTCAAAGAAACCTACTTTAGCAAATAGCAAGAGCAATAGTGAAATCATCTTTGAATAGGAGTTTTACTCTAATCCAATGCCAATTCAGTATCATTCAGTGTCAATGTGATAGACTTGATAAAATTATAGGCCCAAATGTTTAAACATTCGCATTTCAACATTCTCTACGTATCTACCGTTCTAATGACGAATGTCATCATTTTAAAGAAATTTCCGTTAGGAACCAACAAGAGCAAAAGTTCAGTTATCTACCATTATAGAGACGAATGCCCTCAGTTAAAAGAAACCTGCATTAGGAAACAGCAAGAGAAAGAGTAAATTCCTCTTTGAATAAGAGATTTATTTTAATGCAGTGTCGTGTATTGTATCATGTACTCTATGCAGTGTCGGATACTTGAGCATGTATTTTCTAAATTGTGCTTGTAAATTGTTGCTGAATTTAGTAGCACCACTGAATTTCAACATTCTCTATGCATCTACCATTCTACTGACGATTACACTCAGTTCAAATAAACTTGCATTGTAAAACAAAAAGAGCAAGACTGAATTATTCTTTGAATAGAGACTTACTCTAATCAATCATTTACTCTTATTTAGTGTCAATTCAGTGTCAATGTGATGGACGTGATGAAACTGTAAGCCCAAATGCATTTCAGTAGGACTCCAGGTGATTAAAACCAGCTGTTATTATTGAGTTGGTAGGTTTTGAATTGTGGAAGTAAATTGTTGCTGCTTTTAGTAAGACTTCAGAATTTCAACATTTTAAAATTTCCACATTATCTATGTATCTACCAGTCTCGTAACGAATGTCCTCAGTTCAAAGAAACTTGCATTAACAAACAACAAGAGTAATAGTGAATTACTCCTTAAATAAGAGATTTACTCTTAATCCAGCGCCATTTCAGCGTCAATGTAATGTAAGTGATGAAACTGTAGGCCCAAATGTTTTTTGGTAGGGCTCAAGGTGATCAAGTCCAGTTGTTATGCTTGAGTGTCTATTTCCTAAATTGTACTTGTAAATTGTTGCTTAATTTAGTAGTGCCACTGAATTTCAACATTCTCTATGGATCTACCATTCTAGTGACGAATGTCCTCAGCTAAAAGAAACTTCAATTGGGAAACGACAAGAACAACAGTGAATCGTTGGGTGGAACATTTAAAATTGTATGTATGTTTTAAATTGTAGCTACTGTTTAGTAAGACCTCAAAGTTTCAACATTCTTTACGTATCTTTTATTCTAGTGACGAATGTCCTCAGCTCAAAGACACTTGCATTAGGAAACAACAAGAACAATAGAGAAACCTCTTTGAATAATAGTTTTACTCTAATCGCACATTTTGTACAATCTACAAGATAATTATAAATTACAGGGTTTGCCATTAGCACTTAATCCACTTTTGTCCATGAGGTGGGTTCTGTTGGAGGAATGTATATTTGCGTGTGAGAGTAGTTGAAAGGAAAAGCGAAGGAGTGGAAATCTGTTGATAATCTGGGAACAATCCCTGAAGAACGTTCCTAACATAATTAAAGGGACCATTTTCTCTGATTGCAACGGCTTCATCATCGCACTGAATTCGAAGAGGATCTTCTAAAGTGTTTCAACCTCCGTTGACGAATAAATTTAGTTTTAGAGAACTAAATACATTGACTTTTGAAAAATATTAATGAAAGTCTTTGATATTTTTATGATTAAATTTACAGATTCTATCGATTCTGTTAAATAGATATATATAAAATTTACAGATTGTACAGATACGACTAAACAGAAATATATATTAAATTTACAGATTTTATAGATTCTATTAAACCGAAATATATTAAATTTATAAATTCTATAGATTCTATTTAATTTTGACAAATATATAGTATTTAATTCAGACAAATATAGTATTCAATTTCGTGTCTACTTATGTATATTACTGTTCATTTCACGTCATTCCATGTATGCTTTTGTATATTCATGTTTATTCCCTGTCTGCTTATGTATATTCATGTTTACTCCATGTCTGCTTATGTATATTCATGTTTACTCCATGTCTGCTTATGTATATTCATGTTTATTCCATGTATACTTATGTATAATGTCTATTACACATCATTCCATGTAAATTCATGTTTATACTATGTCAAATTTAGACAAATATAATATTCAATTCCAAGTCTACTTATGTATATTCCTGTTCCTTTCGCGTCATTCCTTGTCTACTTATGTATACTGATGTCTATTACACATTAATCCATGTATATTCTATGTCGAATAGACAGAATGTCGAATAAATAAGAATATACAAGCATATCTGTGTTTATCCCACGTCATTCCATGTCTAATTATGTATATTCACGTCTATTCCATACATTTCACGTATATTCATATCTATTCCATGTCTACTCAAGTATATTCCTTTTTATTCCAATTCATTCCATGTCTATTCATTTAAATTCAGTGTCTATGTGATGGACGTGATAAAACTGTAGGCCTAAATTAATATCAGTTGGGACGGAGGGGGTCATCCCCCAAAAAAATTGATCATGCCCATCCAAAATGGAGATGTGATCATCCCAATCCCTTGAGAGTGTGAGTTCCAAATTATTTGAGTAAATTGTGGTTGCTATTTAGTAAGACCACCGAATTTCAACATTTCAGAATTTCAACATTCCTTACGTATCTACACCATTCTAGTGAAGAATGTACCCAGTTCCAAGAAATTAAGAAATTACTAGAGCAATAGTGAAATACTCTTTGAATATGAGATTTACTCTAATCGCACATTTTGTACAATCTACAAGAGAATTATAAATTACAGGGAATACCATTAGCACTTAATCCACTTTTGTCCAGCATCAGTTGAGGTGGGTTCTGTTGGAGGAATGTGTATTTGCGTGCGAGAGTAGTCTAAAGGAAAAGCGAAGGAGTGGAAATCTGTTGATAATCTGGGAACAATCCCTAACGAACGTTCCTAACATAATTAAAGGAACCATTTTCTCTGATTGCAACGGCTTCATCATCGCACTGAATTTTAGAAGGGTCTTCTAAAGTGTTTCAACCTCCGTTGGCAAATAAGTTTAGTTTCAGGGGATTAAATAGATTGGATTTTGAAAAATATTGATGGAAAACCTTTGAAATTTTTATGAATATATTTACGGATTCTATATGTTCTATTAAACAGAAATATATTAAATTTACAGATTCTATAGACTCTGTGAAATAGAAATATAGTATGCAATTTAGACAAATTTAGTATTCAATTCCATGTCAACTTATGTATATTCCTGTTCATTTCACGTTATTCCATGTTTGCTCATTATCCACATGACTATACATCTATGTATATTCATGTTTTTTCCATGTCTAGTTATGTATATTCATGTTTATTCCATGTCTACTTATGTATATTAATATCTATTTCATATCATTCCATTTATATTTATGTCCATTTCACGTTATTCCATGTCTGCTTATGTATATTTATGTTTATTCCATGTCTTATGTACATTCATGTCTGTTACCCATTATTCCATGTATATTTCTGTTTATTCCATGCTGAATAAACATAAGGTGGAATAAACAAGAATATACAAGTATATATGTGTTTATCTCTCGTTATTCCATGTCTACTTATGTATATTCATGTGTATTTCATACATTCTATGTCTAATTATGTATATTCATATGTATTCCATGTCTGCTCAAGTATATTCCTTTTTATTCCACTTCATTCCATGTCTATTGATTTAAATTTGGTGTCTATGTGATGAACGTGATAAAACTGTAGGCCCAAATGTATTTAAGTAGGACTCTAAGTGATCAAACCCAAATGTTATCCTTGAGTGTGTAGGTTTTAAATTTTGGCAGTAAATTGTTGTTGTTATTTAGTAAGAGCACTGAATTTTTAACATTTCAGAATTTCAACATTCTCTACGCATCTACCATCATTTGACGAATGTCGTCAATTCAAAGAAACTTGTTAGAAAACTAGAAAACAACAATAGCAATAATGAAATCCTCTTTAAATAAGAGATTTACTCTAATCGCCCGTTGTACAATCTGCATACAACATAATTATAAATCACGGGGATTGCCATTAGCACTTAATCCCCTTTTGTCCAGCATCAGTTATGGTGGGTTCTGCTGGAAGAATGTATATTTTCGTGCGAGAGTAGTTTAAAGGAAAAGCGGAGGAGTCTGGATAATCTGGTAACAATCCCTAACGAAGGTTCCTAACATTATTAAAGGAACCATTTTCTCTGATTGCAACGGCTTCATCGTCGCACTGAATCTGAGGACGGTCTTCTAAAGTGTTTCAACCTCCGTTGACAAATAAGTTTAGTCTTAGAGGATTGAATAGATTGGCTTTTGAAAAATATTAATGAAAATCTTTGATATATTTACAATTAAATGTACAGATTCTATATTAAATAGAAATATAGCATTCAATTTAGTTTGAATTTACTGCAATTTTAAAAAATAATTGACAAGAAAATACATTATCTAAAGTAACAATTACATGTTTTATTTTTCTTGGAATTTTTAAATAATTTTAATATTTTATAAATAAATAATATAAAAATAAATAATTAAAATTAATAATAAAATAATAATAATAAATTTAATTTTCGCAGATATTCAGATATTGTTTGGCATACTGATAACATTATATGATGATATTTATTTGACATATTGGCATTAATTTGAATAGTATTTTTTGTTAACTAATTTATTCTTCAAAAACTACAATTGGGAGTAGATAATAATGCTGTTTTGCTTGGCTTCGAAATTTTGAAAAAAATTTCAATAAAATGATAAAACATTATCAAACACAAATACAAAATAAATTTAAACTATGAAACAAATTAAAAAATAATATAGTTAATCTATTAAAAATTTAAAATTTAAAATTTATTAAAATTTCATTTATATATTTTTATATTATTATTATTTTTCTATGTTTTAATATTATTTTATTATTAATTCACTTATTTATTTTTATATTATTTATTTATAAAATTTTAAAATGTATTTAAAAATTCCAAGAAAAATAAAACAGGTAATTGTTACTTTAGATAATATATTTTCGACCATTAGGCCTCCAAACTTAGTTACTTGATCATAAATTTAATGTAAAAAGAAAATTCCATTATTAAACCTAAAAAAATTCTATGTTAACTATTTAAATATGGTCTCTACAAAATCTTTACAAACCTTTTTATATATAAAATTAAATTAAACATTTTTTTTCTTAAGTAATATAACTTTATCACGTTTTTTGCATGAATTTATAAATAATATATTTCTGTTTATTGATGAGAATACTACGTTTTTTTGTCGAATGCAAAAATTTTTACTTTACAATCACGAATGAAAAATGAGAGAAAAAAAAAAGTTTATGATGTAAATAGGAGACATTCTATTTTCACAATATAACGATCATGTTCCGAAACATCTGAAATTGTTATACGTTTTGGAACAGATGCTCATGTCAAGATCATTAGAGTGAAAAATGGGTGCTCTTGAAATTGAAGAAAAGCATTGAAAAATGAAAATATCACACAAAAAAAGAAAAATATATTTTCTTCAGCTTACATGGAAAAATATATTCATGCATGCATTCATTATATAAGAGTACTTTTGAATATAAATAAAAGCTTAAAACAAGAATAGATTGAAGTAAGTCTTGATATTTACATAAAATATTTTGTATTTTTTTTTTGAAAATAAAGATAAATAACTTATTAATGCTAGTGCTACTTTCTTACTCTCTTGTATATACGTTTGTTTCTGGATTTAGAATAATGCATATCTATATTAATAATACATATCTATACGTTAATACATATCTATTACAATATAGTCTTATATATAAAGCAATAAATATAGCAATATACTGTTGTTATAATGAAGCTGGCAATACAGAAGCAGTTAATCTTTATGCCGTAAGCAAGTTCTGTACGGCTGTTGCTCCTTTAACGCTACCCAGTTTAAAGTGGATTCCGAATCACTACAAACATCCACGTCACCGTCGGAATTCGAACCCGAAACCTGTGAAACCGAGCGCCAGAGCGTTATTCACTCGGTCATCAGCCCCAAAAAATTATTTACTTTATCATAAATTTCATGCATTGTTAAAATTCTTTCATAACTAAAAAATTTTCTTTGCAAATCTTTTTAGATATAAAGATAAATTAAATATTTTTTTCTTTACATGCTTCTTAAAAAATATTATTTTATCACGTTTTTTTGTATAAAGTTACAAATAAATATATTTTTGTTTATTGATACGAACAGTACCTATTTGATGAAATGCAAAAATTTTAACTTTATAATCACGAATGAAAAATGAGAGAAACAAAAATATTTTATGATGTAAATAGGAGACATTCTATTTTCAGAATATAACGATCATGTTCCGAAACATCTGAAATTGTTATACGTTTCGGAACAGATGTTCATGTCAAGATCATTAGAATGAAAAATGCGTGATTTTGAGATTGAAGAAAAGCATTGAAAAAGGAAAATATCACACAAAAAAAAAAAATATTTTCTTCAGATTACATGGAAAAATATACTCATGCATGCATTCATTACAGTTTAAGAATACTTTTCAATACAAATAAAAGCTTAAAACAAGAATTGATTGGAGTAAGTCTCGATTTTTATATAAAATATTTTATTTTTTTGAAAATAAAGGATAAATAACTTCCATTATGGAAGTATTACTTTTTACTCTTTTATATATACATTTGCTTTTAAGTTTTAAAATAATACATATTGTTATAACTACAACAATATACTCACATCAATATGCGGCCTGATGGCCAATTGGCTAGTGCTCTGGCCTTTGGTACCACAGACTTCAAGTTTGAATCCTGGCTGTGGCATGGATGTTTGTTAGGGGTGCAGAATCCATGTTAAACTGTAGGTGTAGTCTTTGTTAACTCTGTTTAAAATTAGTTTTAAACTCTGTTTAATCCTCGTAGGTACAAGATGACCGTAGAGCGACAAACCAAACCAGTGAAAAAGATTATGTGTCCGAGTCCCGGCTGTGCCATGGATATTTGTAGTGGTCCGAAATCCACTTTAAACCATAGGCCCCGGTCTAATATTATCGTAGAGCTTTGTGTTGAGCGACAAATTAAATTAAACTAAACTCATATCAATGCACAGGATGATTATAATTAAAGTCCCCCAAAATACTGTAGAAAAAGAACCACTCGTCAGAATGAAATCACATGTCAACTGAAGATGCTTGAAGAAGGGTGAAATGGTATGGTATTAAAAAAAGTTCCAAAGTATATCAATAGAGAGGCGCTATAGGTAGCATTCTATGCAAATTAAAAGACGTGATTTCGCAAGACTCATTGCATTTGGTATAAAAATGAAGGATGTTGCTCTACTTGTGAAGCTCTTTCACAAGAATGATGGCGTGCTATCAACTTTTTAATTTCCGGTCTTTAAAATATATGAAATAAGGCTTGTGGTGCGATGTCCGCCAAGGGTCTTCCGAAAATGATTAAGAAATTCGAAGAGACAGGTTCTTTTGCTGTGAAATCTGGCAGAGGGGTCAATAGAAGATGTTGGCTACAACATTACAGGAAGACGCATGACAGTGGTGTGCAAACGTGCAGTGCATGGGGGATCGCCCAATCTTTAAACATGCTTGTGAACACGATATATCAAATTTTATGCCTGTACTGCTATCCATACAAAATAACGCATGCTCAGGAGTTATACGTATTGATACATTTTGGAACTTTTTTTTCTAATGTCATGTTTCCCCTTTCTTCAAGTATCTTCAGTTCAAATTTGAACTCCTTCTGACAAAGTGGTTCGTTTTTTCCGGATTTTGAAAGTGGAACTTTGGATGTGAATGGCCGAGTGGCTAGCGCTCTGTACCACAGGTTTCAAATTAGAGTCCCGGTGGTGGCATGGATGTTTGTAGTGTGTTCGGAATTCACTTTAAACCATAGGTCCCGGTTTAACATGACCGTAGAGGGTTGCGGGTGTATTGTTACTCCGCGTCCGCAGCTTATCTTCCTGCTACACGCAACTCCTGGGTAGTGATCAGTGAGTAACATCCATGCAGCGCTTGCCTTAAGGCATCCAAGACAACTGTCTATGTATTTGCCATCTACATTAGTACAAAAAAAGTGGAACTTTAATTATAATCACCCTGTATATAAATCACAGTTGTATTCGTTTATATTAAGTTATTTATCCTTCTTTAAATGATAAATATTAAATGCATTTGAAATTAAATATTTTTAGTATCTTTCAAATACGTGAAATAAAATTTAATTTATTTTCAATATAAATTTGATAAACGGAATTATAAAATAAGCAATACATAGAAATAAATCTTGCAAAAAAAAAATATTAAAATATTTTTGATGTTTCATTTTTATCGTTACTCCTGTTACTTGTGTTTGTAAAATGTGGTAACGCTTGCATTTGACTAGTGTCAGGGTAAGCTGTCATTTTTAGTGTCTGACATACGTTATAAGCGTAAACAAATATTACTTTTGCTTGATGGAAGACGTCGAATTTTATTCCAAGCAAATATCACTTGAGGTAAGTTTTATTAGAATATTTTATTGGAAAAAAAGTGTGACATGTGAACGTATCGTTAGTTTGCAGAAATTTACGGTGATCATACTAAATCGATAAAATTTTAAATAATGGTTTTAACGTTTAAAAAAAAAAGATTTTGGCAAATTATTAATAAACAGTTAATAATACTTATTTATTAAATGTTTATTAATATTTTATGATCTCAGAAGCATGTTTAACGACTTTGTTTTTCAAATCAAAATATTTTTTTTTCTAATGCAGCTGACAAATACATACACAATTATACATACACATACTATAAGCAAAGAATGCACCGACGTTACTCACTTACCACTAGCTAGGGGGTGCTTGTAGCTTGAAGATAAGCTCCAAACGGATACGGATTAACACTACCCCCGTAACACTCTACGATCCTATTAGATTCAATCCTACGATCCTATGGTTTAAAGTGGACCACTACATACCACTACAAATATCCAAGGCGCCTCAGGGAAACGAAACCTATTGTAACGAGCGCCAGAGCTCTAATCACTCGGCCATCATGCCTCCATCAAAATAATTACAAGAAACAGAATTTTCCTCTTTAATTTCAAATGGCTTTATAAAAATTTCAATTAATTTTAAATTTCAATTATTTTTTCACAAATTTTAATTTGAAAATAAAGAATAAAGTTACATACTTTTTACATGCATAAATACATGACAAAATACGAAATTGCTGCTTAACGCCCAATTCAAGGCCTTGTAGTAAGTTGGACAGCTAATGTAAAAGCACGTGTGGTCTTGAATCCTAGTGTTAGCAGTCAATACGTATAGAAAAGAGAGATTCTATGGACATTATAACAACGTTCATGAAATTTTCGTAAAAATTTACTATGTTTCATCTTATAAAACACAAAATATATAGAATGTTGCAGAAGGCATTCGGTCAGCATTCCTATATAGTAAAGAAATTCTTAGAAGTGGTATAAGCTGTTTAAAGAAGGCAGAGAACGGGTTGAGCCCTCTGGTGGACCATCAAACTAAGCCGACGAAGCTCACGTCCGTTTGGTGCTTGCAAATCGTCAATTTACAATTAGGGACCTTGCTGATGAAGTTGGAAATTGAAAAGGACTTGTCAATTCCATTTTGGGCCTCAAACGCGTCAAATCTCTATTAGTACCGAAATCACTGACTACCCCAGCTCACACTGCATTAATTTTTCTTCACTTTTTCGCCAAAAATGAAACCCATATTGCTCGACAATCACCGTATTCCCACCGCGCGACTTCTGGCCATTCCCTAAACTCAAAGGACCATTCCGGGGACACCGTTTTGAGTCGATTGAAGAGATTCAACGGCGCGCTGTTTGAAAGCCATCCTTGACTGACTTTATAGCATGCATTGAGGATTTGAAACAAAGTTGGCATAAGTGCATTGTGTCCGGATGCGATTACTTTGAAGGCGATAAAATAAAATTGGAAGAATAAATAAAGAGTTTTCGAAAAAAAAATAATTGGTCTTACTTTTTGGGCACAGTAGTAAATGCGTATAAGTTAATAATGTCATTATAGTGTTTTCATGAAATAAAATTTATGAAGATTAAATATTTCAGAATTTAAAATATTTCCGTGAAATGTATTCGTATCACGAAATAAATGAATAAATAAAAAATTTATGAAATAAATTCCGTTTTCAGGACTAATGTGAAAACAAACGACTGTCAATAAATCAATGAAGCAGCAAAGAATACTCGAAGATTCACGCCTTTCAATACAGAATGTCCCCTTTAAAATTCGTCAAACAAAGCTTTGGGCATGGATTTCAATAGACATCACTCAGTCCCTTGACAATAGGTCAATATTGCGAGCTACATGTTTGGAAACATCCAGCCTTTTCTTCACCTTTCATTTGACGTGACGTACCACCTAAAAGGGCTACGGTTAGGGCTGCGCAGTCCAGATAAGAAACTCTTCGAAATATTGAATCTAAATTGTCATTCCACGCTCGCTTTTGTAGAGGAATATTTTATTTATTCGTTTTTCTTATTGATATTTTGCTTTTAAATGTTTGCATTTCTCACATATGCATTGAATATTTTGTGTATAACTAAAAAGTATTCAATTATAAATGTAAACTGCATGTAAAATTAACAAAATTGTTTTTCTTGTGAATGAATTGAGACCCTTTTCCTAGGAAACATTCAAAGATTACGTTAAAACCAAGTAAATAGAAGTAAATAATATTTTTTTTTCTTTCTAATGCAGCTGGCAAACACAGACAGCTTGGTCTTAGATGCCTTAAGGCAAGTGCTGCACAGACGTACTCACTTTGTATTACCCAGGGAGCGCGTGTAACTTGAAGATAAGCCACGAAAGCGGAGTAACAATGCCCCCGCAACGCTCTACGATCCTAAAGACCGGGACCTACTTTTTAAAGTGGATTCCGAACCACTACAAACAACCATGGCACCGCCGGGACTCGAACCCGAAACCTGTGGTACCGAGTGCCAGAGCGCTAGCCACTCGACCATTCAGGCCCAAGTAATTAATATAAAAATTAATATATTTGTTGTCAATATTTGGTAAAAAAATTAAACAAACCGAAACACCGTTGTTGTTATATTGGATATAAGCCTTATAAAATTATAAAATTGTACTATATTTGTAGTATAAAAAATAGTGTTTTGAAAAAATATATTTCTTTTTGACGAGGTTCGATATTATTTTCTTTAACTTTTAATGACCTTCTTGGGCGTGAATGTCCGAGTGTCTAGAGGTCTGGCGCATACAGCTGGGTTCCACACATTTCGGATTCGAGTTCAGACATTGGCTTTTGAAGTTTGTAGTGGTTTGGAATCCACTTTAAACAGTAGGTTCTTGTCTCATATGACTGTAGACTTATTGTATGGCTGAATGATATGAATTACACTTCACTAATTTGCCGATGAATTTTACGAGTTAGTAGGATTTTCAGTTGTATAAGGTAAAATATGGAAAAAAAAATTTTAAATATGCAAAAATAAATGTTAACTCTAGTGAATGCCATTGAATGGAGTCTGTGGATAGCAGGGAGATAAAGATACCTACTGCGCATGTGCGGAAAGAGAATATCTCCACGCTACAGCTGAAAAATTTCCAAACGGTACCTACTATATACAAGGCATATATCTCAATTTGGCCGGAATTGCCCAGTGTCTAGTGCTCAGATCCACAGGTTTTGTGTTCGTGTCCCGGCTGTGCTATGGATGTTTTTAGTGGTTCGGAACCCACTTTAAGCGTTGGTCCCGGTCTCATGATTGTAGAATGTCATGGAGCTAAGTCAGACTTCTACCTAAAACAGAAGTTGTCCTTTTTCCCATCAACCATAAGTCCATACGGGTTCGTGGGCTTTGACTAGATGTCTACCAAGTAGGATAAGAAACAATAACACGATTTGCATTACTGCAAATATCTGTTCGGGCTTCAAAAATTTTACATGTACTTCGGAATTTAAACCAAAACGGAAAAGTCCTTTGTTTATGACTGAAGCTTATACAATAATCTGTAGACCTAAAAGTCCCTCTAAATTTAATCCTAGAAGAAGTAGTATGGTAAATGCAAATTCAATGTGTAAAGTACCTGGAGATCTTCGTTACATTTTCTCGTAACATGGATAAGGTTCAGCATATTGCATACCAACTATCCTAATAGAAAATGAAGTTCAATATGATACCAGACAGTTGAAAGAAATTGAGTATTTTGAAGCTTTAATTGCTTATCCCAAGTATCTTCCAAAAAATTATATCGATTACTTTAAATCAGGAATAATAATTTGAAATGATACAAAATATTAAATTGAAAATAATATGAAAATTTACCACTATGCAATTTTTGATTAAATAATGATAGGTAATTTCAGGTCAGGCGAGGTAATTTGTGACAACAATTTCACAAGATCGGGAAAAGAAATTTCGCTTTGAAATAATGCAGAACCTCTAATTGTAATTCAATACGGGTCTAAAGCAAGTAAATTGAATTAAACTTTTCCCTTACAATGAGTTTTTATAATTTTATCGATCCCCAATAGGACCCTTATTCGAACCGCCCCTTAAAAATGTCATATCGACCCTCTGAAATCGATATTAACTAATTTAGCAAATACTGGTGTAGTGCGATGTTTTTTTTTCCTTTATTTTTTTTACTCTTTTACGTTAGTTTTATTTGGTATTCAACATTATATGTTGTAGGTCTGAAGAACAGCATTATTCTTGAGATATGAGAGTATGGAGAATCAGGCCTTGGATTTTGCTAAATAGCTGTCTGAATTTTAATTTTATAGATATCAATTTTATATTGTACAATTGCTTGGCCGGAATGTGTCCATTCTGCATGATCGACGGGAACAGTGGTCAAGTGATGGCACTGCCTCAAGAAAACCGTGTTCTGAGCTGTCACGTGGCAGAACTAAGAGAAAAGATCGCCGTATTCAACATACAGCTGTGGCGCATCGTACTGCGTCTGTTGCAGAAATTCGAGATGCAGTTGGTACCACAGTGACACAACGGACAGTTAGAAATCGGTAACTTCAAAGACAGCTTCAGGTCAGGCGCCCTGCTGCGTGCATTCCACTGACTCCAAGCCACTGCCGTTTGCGATTCCACTGATGTTAAGACAGCGCTCATTGGAGGACGGAGAGGAGATCTGTTGTGTTTTCGGATGAAAGCAGGTTCTGTCTTGGTTCCAGCAATGGCAATGTGTTGGCCAGAAGGAGGCCAGGGGAACGCTTGAAACCAGACTGTCTGCGGCCTAGACACACTGGACCTAAACCTGGAGTCATGGTATGGAGAGCAATTTCCTATGACATCCTATGTCTATGACTTTCCTATGACTATCTCTCTGGTAATTCAACCTCAAGTGCTGCTTTCATGAACAGCATTCAGGGGGGGAGGGGTTCCAACAGGATAACGCTCGCCCTCATACCTCTGCTGTAATGCAACTTGCTCTCCAAAGTGTCAACGTGTTACCTAGGCCTACGGGATCACCAGATCTGTCTCCAATTGCTCACGTATGGTATATTAGTGGACGACAACTTCAGCATCATCCACAGCCAGCACTGAACGTACCAGTACTGACAAAACAAATACAACAAGCATGAAACTCCATACCACAAAATGACATTCGGCACTGTATGATAAAATGCATGCACTTTTGCAGGCTTGCATTAAAATTTTTGGAGATTACATCGGCTATTAATGTAACAACATTTTACATTTAAGATGCATTTTCCTGATCTTAAACAGGGTGGCTTGTGATGTAGCAAACGTAGGTAGAAATCTGACCTGTCGACGTGACGCTGAAAAAGGAAGGCAGTGCTGTCCAGAAGGACTTTTTACGGTGGAACTACCCGCATGGAAGAAAACCCTGAAAACTCATACCAGGTAATCCGGCTATATGTAGCATTATAATGAATATCATTGTATTTTATGATGATCCTAAACATCAAGATTTTCATCATGTGTATCTATGGTGTATTTTTTTCAGTTGTCAATTTATTCCTTCACAATAAAGATAAATGATATCTTTACTTTAAAAAAAAATCCGATAATTTACACTTTCAAATGTTAATAGCAAAACATAATTTATGTATTAAAATTTTACCAACAGCACATATCCGATCCCAAAGTGATATCAAATATATATATATCTATATTTATTTATTATTGTATTATGATTACTTATAATTCTCACGATGAATTACATTTTCATCTTATTTTCATAAAATAAATGTGCTTTACAATGTGTTTTGCTTATTATTATTATGTAGTTATAATAGGATAAGCAAAAAAAATGTAAATTTTTAGATTGCTTATATTTTTTGGGTTATGTTTATTATACCTAAACATTGGATACGTTGTTCTACTGGCTAACATAATATACATATTCAATAAAAGTAGCAATAGCATAAAAAGAGAATATAATTCTATAAACTTGAAAACAATAATACAATTACTATATAATACATATATACAAAACAATAATTATATAATACATTGTTATAGTTAGTAAAAACTATAACGATGTATTATATAATGATCCTCAACACATAATTGATCTATAAATATTACTTTTATATTTTTATTATAGAACGATTACTTATCATACTTACGATGAATTAAATTTTTGTCAATTGAATGCGTTTTATAATGCTATAATAAAACTAGTAATATAGAAAAAAATAATTTTAAAGTCAATACCTACTTTTGTTTCACTATATTGCAGAAAGGACTTTACAAATCAAATTGAAATTTTCCTCTTACAACTAGCGCCATCTATTATTAGATACATGCAGCTTATATCCAAAAAAACTGAAATTAATTAATTAAATTTAATAATGATTTAATATTTGAAAAGACTGTGTTAACATCAAGTGGCATCCACAACAAGTTTCAAAAATGTATTTGAACTTGAGTATATTAATAAAAAGTATTTTATTAATGATTGAAAATTTGAACAAGATATATATAGGGAGTGTGTGAACTAATAGAAGGAATTGAAAAAGAGAATAAATATTTAAATATTTCATTAGAATATAAAATTATATATATTTTTAAAAATATGCCTATCAAAAAAATATAACAAATGTAAGCATTCCGGTCAGAATAAACCAAAGGAACTCCAACAAAATAAAATTGCATTGTACTTTATTCAAAATTCCTAGAAGAAATGACAAACATTTAGAATTTTAATTTGCATTTATAGAAATATAGACCAATCATGCCATCAAAAACAAATAACGAATAAGATGCTTTCCATATCAAAATTCAAATTGGGGCGGCATTGCATGCCGGGATCTCCAAGTTTTCTATTTTATGGAGGCAATTCTAACATGAATATGAGACCTGAAGTCATATTTCGATTTCATTCTTTAGAAATCTAGTCTCGGACCTCGTATCTAAAGGGTGGATCTTCCGAAACCAGCAAGAAACCATGTGGTGGGGAGGATGCGTGTATCCCATGACAAAATGCAAATTGCAAATTTTGCTTGTAAATGCTTTCAGATGCTATTGAAAGGGAAGGAGCGACAGGGAAGGAAGTTTTTCCTTAACACGGTTTTTATTAGAGTCAATATTTTGCTCAGTGTGTTTTCGATGGTAATATATAAAAAAATTTATTTATTTCTTTTTTCTTGTGAAGTATAAAAAGTGAATACTGAAAAACAAACTGTAATATAGTTATGTGTATCAAGTGTAGTCTTAATTCTATGTTCCAATTAACTACGTGTTCTGATATCTTTTTTTAAATTTTTTTTTTTACGTTATCGATGTCAACCAGTAATATATATCAGAAAGGTGTATCGTTATGCTGTGAAAAGTTTAATTCTTTGTCTGGACGATATAAAGTTAAAACTGCCTAGCATATGCATTTCATTTTGAAAAAAAAATTCAAAATTCTCTATTTTATTCAATGGGGCCTGATTGCCAAGTGACTAGAGCACTGGCGTTGGGCTTTCAATTCCTGGCGGTGACATGGATGTTTGTGAGTGGTTCGAAATTCATTTTAAACTGTATGTTTTCGTTTACTTTTTAGGGCAGAACTACCCTGCATATGCGTATCGTATAGGTGAAAGACTTTAAACTCCCACTAGGCAGTCTGACTAAAGAGACAAGATGCTAAAAATCACAAACGCCATCGAGTCTCCTCGTCTTTAAAACACCAGCAAATTGAACATCTGCCCTAATGCTGACAAGCGGCGCAAGTTGCCACTGAGCCACGAGTTAGGGTACTTTATTGTTAATCCGTTTATTGTACTTAAATAATAGATACATTATTATATTTGCTAACATAAAATATATACATTTTTTATTTTTTAATCGATTGTCAAAGAATTTGTTTTAGGTTGGTGGATAAATAATTTATATTAAATTTAACTTTAAAAATGTAACATTAATATAAAAATAATATATTATTTTAAAAACTTAATAAACAATTTATTAACTTTGACAATGCATTGTATAATGAACCGCACCACACAATTGATCCCAAAGTGACTTCTATAAATATTACTTATATATTTTATTATATTATGATTACTTATAATACTTACAATGAATTTTATTTTCATCTAATTTTCAGCAATAAAATGTGTTTTACAATGCTACCTATTTAAATATTTCAAATCGATATAAAATAATATATTTTATTTTGAAAATATATCTATATAAACAATTCTAAACAATGTAAGCACTCTGATCAGAATAACCCAGAGTAACTCCAACAAACTAAATAAATTTCGTTGTACTTTATTCAAAATTCCTCGAAACCATGACAAACATTCAGAATTTTTACTTGCATTGATAGAAATATGGACCAATCATACCATCACAAACAAATAACGAATAAGATGCATGCGGCCCTTTCCATATCAAAATTCAAATTGGGGCGGCATTGCATGCCGGGATCTCCAAGTTTTCTATTTTATGGAGGCAATTCTAACATGAATATGAGATCTGAAGTCACATTTCGATTTTATTCTTTGGAAATCTAATCTCGGACCTCATATCTAAGGGTGGATCTTCCGAAATCAGCAAGAAACCCTGTGTGTGTGGGGAGAGGGGGGGGCGTGTATCCCATAACAAAATGCAAATAAGAAATTTTGCTTGTAAATGCTTCCAAATGCTATTGCAGGGCAAAGGAGAGATAGGGAAGGAAGTTTTTCCTTAACTCGGTGCTTTATTCGAGTCAATATTTTGCTGAGTGTGGTTTCTACGGTAATATATAAAAAATACATATATTTAATTCCATTTTGCTGTGAAGTATAAAAATTGAATACTGAAAAAACAGAAAACTGTGTAAAAGAATTTTAGTTATGTATATCAAGTTTAGTGATAATTCATTGTTCCTATTAACTAATGTGTTTCTATATCTAATGCGGCCTGATGGCCAATTGGCTAGCCCTCTGGCCGTTGGTTCCGACGGCTTCAGGTTCGAATCCTGGCGGGGACATGTATGTTTGTTGGTGGTTCGGAATCCCCGTTAAAATGTAGATCCTGGTCTGTTTAGCCATCATGAGAACATGGGCCTGAATGGTCGAGTGGCTAGTGTTCTGTCGCTCGGTACCACAGGTTTCGGGTTCGAGTCCCGGCGGTGCCATGGATGTTTGTAGTGGTTCGGAATCCACTTGAAACTGTATCGTCCATCTGTTAAGTCCATCGTCCGCAGAAGATGACCGTAGAACGACTAACCGAACCAAACCTCGTGAGAATAAAATGACCGTAGGGCAACTAACCAAGCCAAACGTCCTCCTCGTGTCCTGCAGCGCGGACTGTCCATCTCTGCGGAACTGTTCATGAGCAGTCTACACAGAGATGGAGGGAAAAAGGCAGCACCTGTTTTATTGAGCACCTGTAGGTAAAAGTCTAACTTGTCTGAGTGACACTGAAGAAGAAAGCTTGCACCTTGAGGGAGCACTTTGCGGGGGGAACTAACCTACATTTGCTTACCATATGAGTGAAAACCTTCAAACCTCCGCCAGGAAGTCTGACTAAATAGGCAAGATGCTGATCTCTAACGCCATTTATCCACCTCGTTCATGAACCAGTGTCTGCAAAAAAGTCAACAGCGGATTGAACCTCCACCGTAATGTTTACGAGCACCGCACGTTACCACTCAGCCATGAATCATGCTTTTCATTATTAATGTGCTTATTGTACCTAAAATAATAGCCCAATACCCATATTATGTTGGCCAACATGAAAGTTATATCATTTTTAATTTCTAACCGCTTGCCTAATAATTTATTTTAGATTTGAGGGCATGCATTGTATAAAATTTAATTTAAAAAAAGTAACAATAATATATACACTGAAGTGACAAAAGTCATGGGATAGCAATATGCAAATTTTCAGATGGCAGTAGCATCGCGTAGAACAGGTATAAATGCGCAGTGCTTTCGCAGAGCTTTCATTTCTGTTCAAGTTATTCATGTGAAGAGGTTTTGACGTGATGATGACCGCACGACGGGAATTAACAGACTTTGAACGCGGAATGTTAGTTGAGCTAGACGCATGGGTCATGCCATTTCGAAATCGTTAGGGAATTCAACATTCCCAGATCCACTGTGTCAAGAGTGTGCCGAGAGTAGGAAATTTCAGGCATAATATCCCACCACGGACAGCGCAGTGGTCGACCGCCTGCACTTAACGACGGAGACCAGCGACGTCTGCAAAGAGTCGTAAATTCTAACAGACAAGCAACACTGCGTCAAATAACCGCAGAAATCAATGTGGGACGTAGAAGGGACTTGTCTGTTAGAACTGTGCGGAGAAATTTGGCTTTCTTGGGCTATTCCAGCAGAAGACCGACTCGAGTGCCTTTACTGACAGAACGACAGCGCTTGCAGCGACTCTCGTGGGCACGTGAGCATATCGGTTGGTCCCTAGATGAATGGAAAACCGTGGCCTGGTCCGATGAGTCACGATTTCAGTTGGTAAGATCTGGTGGTAGGGTTCGAGTGTGGCGCAGACCCCACGAAGCCATGGACCCAAACTGTCAGCAAGGCACTGTTCAAGCTGGTGGTGGCTCCGTAATGGTGTGGGCTGTTTTTTCATGGCATGGACTTTGTCCTCTGGTGCGACTGGACCGAACATTGTTCAGCTACTTGGAGATCACTTGAAGCCATTCATGGACTTCATGTACCCAAATAACGATGGGATTTTTATGGATGACAATGCGCCATGTCACCGGGCCACAACTGTTCGCGATTGGTTTGAAGAACATTCTGGACAATTCCAACGAATGATCTGGCCACCTAGATCGCCCGACATGAATCCCATCGAGCATTTATGGGACATCATCGAGAGGTCTGTTCGTGCCCAAAGTCCTGTACCATCAACGCTTTCACAATTACGGACGTCTATCGAGACAGCATGGCTCAATATTCCTGCAGAAGACTTCCAACGACTTGTTGAGTCCATGGCACGTCGAGTTGCTGCACTTCGCCGGGCGAAAGGAGGGCCGACACGATATTAAGAGGTATCCCATGACTTTTGTCACTTCAGTGTATATTATATATAGTTTACTTATAACACATAAGAGGATTTATATTTTAACCTTATTTTCTTAAACTAAGTATATTCTACCATGCTATATATTTAAAGATTTCAAGTGAATTTAAAATAAGATATTTTTTTCTAAAAATATACCTATCTAAACAATTCTAAATAACTTCACAAATATAAGCTCTCAGATCAGAATAAACCAGAGGAATTTCAACAAAAAGAAATTGTATTGTGCTTTATTCAAAATTCCTAGAAGCCACGACAAACATTCAAAATTTTTATTTGCATTGATAGAAATATAGACCAATCATACCATCACAAACAAATAACGAATAAGATGCATACGCCCCATTCCATATCAAAATTCAAATTGGGGCGGCATTGCATGCCGGGATCTCCAAGTTTTCTATTTTATGGAGGCAATTCTAACATGAATATGAGATCTGAAGTCACATTTCGATTTCATTCTTTGGAAATCTAATCTCGGACCTCATATCTACGGGAGAATCTTCTGAAACCAGCAAAAAAATCTTGTGGGGGGGAGATCCCATCTTGTGGGGGGATGCGTGTATCCCATAACAAAATGTAAATTTGCTTGTAAATGCTTCCAGATGCTATTGCAAGGCAAGGAGTGACAGAGAATGAAGTTTTTCCTTAACTAGGTGCTTTATTCGAGTCAATATTCTGCTGAGTGTGTTTTCCGAGGATAATATAAAATAAAAAATATAAATTAATTTCCATTTTGTTGTGAAGTATAAAAAGTGAATACTGAAAAATAAACTATGTATAATAATTTTAGTTATAACATTAATACTACTGTGCCTAAAAAGTAAGACCAATTATTTTTTTTTAGTTCAAAAATTGTTTATTTATTATTCCGAATTTATTATTTCATCGCCTTCAAAATAATCCCCTCTAGACACAATGCTTTTATGGCAACTTTTTGGCAATCACCAATGCCTGCTAAAAAGTCATCGGAAGGTATAGCTTTCAAAGCGCGCCGCGATTCACGTTGCATCTCTTTAAACGATTGAAAACGGTGTCCCCAGAGATGTCGTTTGAATTTAGTGAATAGGCAGAAGTCGCAAAGTGTGAATAAGTTGGATGTGGAATGAAATGGCTTTCATTTTTGGCGAAAAAGTTACGAAGAATCAATACAGTATGAGCTGTCGCATTCAGTGTTTTCGGTATCAATCAATAACAACATCAGCATCAAGGTCTCTAATTGTAAATCGACGGTTTGCAAGCACTAAATCTTTAATTTTTTTGGACGTGCCCTTTGGGTTTGAGGTGGATTGTCGACCAGAGGGCTCTTTGTCTTCAACGCGTTCTGTGCCCTCTTTGAACTGTTTATACTTCTTCTAAACATTTCTTTCCGATATAGGAATGCTCACCAAATGCCTTCTACAACATTCTCAACATGCAAAAAAAAAATTAATGCATGTTCTTTGCTCAATTAATTCAGACATTTCAAAGATTGTCGGAATCAGTTTGAGCGTCTCAAAAAGGCAAGTGTAACTCAAACACTAATGAATATTTTGACGCGAAATTTCGCACAGATATCAAGGACAGTGTCAGCAACCTAAAAAATAAAAAAAGAAAATTTCCTTAAGGCCCGGGAATTTTAAATTTAAATTTGTTTTTTTCTTTTCGGGCATAATAGTAAAGTACAAGATCTGCAGACTTCACTCTTAGTGTTGGTAGTCAATGCTTTCTGAAACGAGAGACCGTATGAGCATTACGACAATGTTTGTGAAGGAATAGAAATTTTCTCTCATTAGACACGAATGTATGTGGCATTTACCTTTAAAATCATTCCCTTCATTAGCCATCAGTAAGCTGTCTTGCTGTTTTTAGTAGAACGTAAGTTCCATATCTTTTATGTTGGCTAATATAATGTGTATCCCCTATTTAAGTATAATAAGCACATTAACGATAAAATATCATGACTCGCGGCTCAGTGTTAAAGTGCGCTGCTGCTGAACATTAGGGCTTTGGTTGAACCCGCTATCGGCTTTGTTGTAGACATTGTTTCATAAATGAGGAGGTCCGATGGCGTTAGAGATGCTCAGCATCTTGCCTCTTTAGTAGACTGCCAGGTGGGAGTTTAAATGTGTTCACCCATACTATACGCAGATGCAGGTTAGTTCCCCCAAAAATGGCCACCGTGAATGTACTGCCCTCCGTCTTCAGTGCCACGTATCCAAGTTAGGATTCTAACTTCGGGTGCTTCATGAAAAAGGTGCTGCCGCTCTCCATCCATAGACTACTCATGGGATGTCCATCACGTGCAGCAAGACACGAAGTGTTTGTCTCTCTACCATCACGTTTGGTTTGGTTTGTCTCTCTACCATCATTTTACGTGCACGAGAACTAAATAGATAAGGACCTACAGTTTAAAGTGGATTCTGAACCACTCACAAATATCCATGCAACCGTCAGATCTTGAACACCCAACGCCAGTGCTCTAGTCACTTGGCAATAAGGCCCCATTGAGTTGGTTTGGAAACTGTTGATTTCTTCTTCCACATAAAACGCATATACTAGACAGTTTTAATTTTATATTTTTCAGACAAACAATAACAGCAACTTTTTACAAACCAAAACCTATAGAAACACAAAGTTATTTAGAACAATAAATTACCACTAAACTTGTACGTAGTTTATTTTACAGTATTCACTTTTTATACTTCTCAACAAAATAGGTAAAAAATATTTTTTTTATATATATTATCATTCGAAAAACACACTCAGCAAAATATTGACTCGAATAAAGCACCGAGTTAAGGAAAGGCTTCCTTCCCTGTCACTCCATGCCCTGCAATATCATCTGGAAGCATTTACAAGCAAAATTTCCCATTTGCATTTTGTTATGTGATACACGCATCCCCTCCCCCCTCCCCCCCATGGTTTCTTGCTGGTTGCAGAAGATCCACCCTTAGATACGAGGTCCGAGATTAGATTTCCAAAGAATGAAATCGAAATGTGACTTCAGATCTCATATTCATGTTCGAATTGCCTCCATAAAATAGAAAACTCGGAGATCCCGACATGCAATGCCTTCCCAATTTGAATTTTGATATGGAAAGGGGCACATGCATCTTATTCGTTATTTGTTTGTGATGGTATGATTGGTCTGTATTTCTATAAATGCAAATAAAAATTCTGAATGTTTGTCATGGCTGCTAGGATTTTTGAATAAAGTACAACAATTTTATTTTTTGCTGTAGTTCCTCTGGTTTGTTCTCGGAGTGCTTACATTTGTTACATTGTTCATATAGGCATATTTTTTTTTTTATATTCATTTGAAATCTTTTACTAGATAGTAGTATAAAACGCATTTAATTTACGAAAATAAGTATTATAAGTAATCGTAATATAATAAAAATATATAAGTAATATTTATAGAGGGCGTTTTTTTATCAGTTTTGTGTCGAGTATCATTATAAAACGCATTATCAGGAATTGTAAATTATTTTTTAAGTTTATAAAATTATATTTGCTTTTTATGTTATTTTATCCATTTTTATTAAATATTATATATTACTTACCCAACAATCAATTTTATTAACTATTATATATACTTACACTACTCATAGATGAATGTAAAGGGGAAACTTCTGTTGTGATAGAGCAGGTAAAAGTGTGACATGGCTCAGAGTCGCTGAATAAGAAGGGCAGTGCCTTTCGGGAGGACTATAATGGGGAACTTTAATGCATTTGCGTATCGTATGGAAGAAAATCTGGAATTTTTCCACCAGGTATTCTATCTATCGAGACAATATGCTAAATAACCCAAAAGTCATCAAGTTTCTTAGCTTTTGAAATTCTACATACAACAATGTCACCAGCGGATGGAATCTCAACCCTAATGCTCATCATATTCTCATGTTAACACTGTGCCACGAGTCAGGCTTTCAATTATATCGATAACATTTGAGAGGTGCTTTTGATTAGATATAGATACCTGCTTTCGTATATGAGAACATTCGAAAGCAACTACTATTGTGTGCGCAAGTCCATATTGAGTCGGAGACATCATTAGTAGCGTAACAGCCCAATAGTTCGCCAAAGCCAACTTTCAGATTTCGAAAAAGGAGCTGTTTTCTTCTTATGGGATAGGGTTGTCAGCTCGACGGCCAACGATGTACATTCATATTAAACCGGGAAAAATATTTAAAGTTGATTCCAAACCACTACAAACATCCATGACACAGCCGGGACTAGCATCTGAAACCTGTGGTACCAAGCGCCAAATCTCTAATCACTTGACCATTGAGTCAAATTGAGAATTTTTAATTTTTCTTCCATATGAAATGCATATGCCGGGCAGTTTTAACGCTGGAAAAACAATTCAACTTTCCACAGTATAATGATAAAACTTTTTGATTATATTTAATATGAATGGCACCGATTATGTAAAAAAAGAAAATCACATTCAGACATTGAAATACATAGCCAATTTTAACAACGAATTGATTAAAACTAAACTTAATACACATAACTAAAATTTATTTGACAGAATTTACTTTTCAGTATCCACATTTTATACTTCACAACAAAAAGGAAATATATATATATTTTATATTATCAACGAAAAACACACTCAGCAAAATTTTGACTCGAATAAAGCACCGAGTTAAGGAAAAACTTCCTTCCCTGTCACTCCTTGCCTTACAATAGCTGGAAGCATTTACAACCAAAATTTCCCATTTGCATTTTGTTATGTGATACACGCATCCCCCCCCCACATGGCTTCTTGCTGGTTTCGGAAGATCCACCCTTTCGATACGAGGTGGTCCGAGATTAGATTTCCAAAGAATGAAATCGAAATATGACTTCAGATCTCATATTCATGTTAGAATTGCCTCCATGAAATAGAAAACTTGGAGATCCCGGCATGCAATGCCGCCCCAATTTGAATTCTGATATGGAAAGGGGCGCATGCATCTTATTCGTTATTTGTTTGTGATGGTATGATTGGTATATATTTCTATAAATTCACAAACAAATTCTGAATGTTTGTCATGGCTTCTAGGAATTTTGAATACAAAAGTACAATGCCATTTCTTTTTGTTGGAGTCCCTCTGGTTTATTCTGATCGGAATGCTTGCATTTGTTACACTGTTTAGATGTGCATATTTTTAGAATAAAATATACAATTTTATATTCAGTTGAAATCTTTAAATAGGTATCATTGTAAATCACATTCAAAATGTGAAAATAAGATGAAAATGAAATGTAATTCATCCTAAGTATTATAAGTAATCATAATATAATAAAAAGTCATGAGAAATATTTATAGAAGTCTCTTTGGGATCAGTTGTGAGTTAAAGGTGATTACATTTGTTACTTGTTTAGAATTGTTTAGGTAGGTATATTTTTAGAATAAAATATATAATTTTATATTCAGTTGAAATCTTTAAATAGGTAACATTAAAAAACACATATAATTTACGGAAATAAAATGAATATATACAATAATTCATCGTAAGAACTGTAAGTAATCATAATATAAAAAAAAAATATATTTGTAAGATTCATAGAGGACACTTTGATATCAGATGTGGGTTGTTGGTACATTTTTAATGTTACAATTTTCGATGGTAATATTTTATCACATAAACTATTTTTTTTTTGCTTTCATGAAAATGTGAAAGTGTAAATAATTATGTTCCTTTTTTTTAAAAATAAAATTATAATTTATCTTTATTGTGAAGAAATAAATTTGCAAAGTAAACAAAAATGTACATCTGATATACACATGATGAAGAACTGGATGTTGAGGATCTTTACTAAATAAATTAATGTGTTATTATAATGTCACATATTATTATTATGCATTGCATGTCAGAGTTAATAAATTATTATAATGTCACATATCATTATTATTATGCATTGCATGTCAGAGTTAATAAATTGTTTATTAAGTTTATAAAATTATATTTTCCTTTTATATTTTTGTTAATTTTTAAAAAAAATTAAATTCTATATAATCTTTATCCTTTAATCTCTGGTGAGTATTAAGGTGATGTTTCAATCCGCTGGCAGCTTTGTTGTAGACACTTTTCCAGAAACGGTTAGACTTGATCTTTTGTGATATTCAGCTTCTTGCCTCATTAGCCAGACTAACTGTTAGGTGTTTTCAGGGTTTTCTTCCACGCAAATGTGGTGTTGCCCCTCCGTAAAAAGTCTTAGCGGGAAGCGCTGCCTTCCTTTTTTAATCGTCACCTAGACAAGTCAGCCTTCTACCTATGGATGTCCATCACAACAGAAGTTTCCCCATTTTCCTTCCTTCCATTAAAGCACACGGTTCTTGAACTTAGTGTAGATGTTGCTGTCTGCCAAGTAGAATAGGGGAAAAAAATCATCTTATGCATTTTATGTTGATATTCCTTGTTTCTTGTATAAAAACAAAGAATCTCCATTGAGTGTCTCATATACATGTATATGTATCATGAGGTTTAAGGCTAATTAATCCATCTAGTATCTTAATTTTTAAATGGTTCGCCAAATCAGGTGCACAATATAACATTAATATGTATAAAAATTAAAATTCAGGCAAGCTGCCTTATAAAATTTAGACCCATTCTCCAGTTTTCCATACGAAATTACTAATACTTTTCTCCAGTTCAGCAAAATTTAATGTTGAATAATCCTAAAGGAAAATAAAAAAGAAACAAACCATCGCCCTACACCAGTATTTGCTAAATTAGTTGATATCGATTTCGTAAGGTCGATAAAACATTTTAAAGGGTAGTTTCAAATAATGGTCCGATGGCGGATCGATAAAATTATAAAAACTCATTGTAAGTGAAAAATTTAATTCGATTTACTTGTATTAGACCCGTATTGAATTACAAATAAGAATGCGTCGTGTGGAGCAATGACACGAATGGGCATTAAAAATGGGGAAAGATCATGAAGATTAATATTGTAGAAAATCAACTAGTAATAAATATAGATCATGTCCCAATTTTGGTGTTATGAAAATTAAATCTTATATTTCAGCTGTTATTTACCCCTCCCTCCAAATTCGTACTGTTAAGAAAAATATCGATTAATATCGAAATTTAAAATTTAAACATTAAAAATATAAATTTATTAAATTTTAAAACAAATTAAAGACTCAAAAACCAACGAAGAAATTGTTAGAATATAATTTTAGCTTTTATATATCCCTCCTTTCAAATTCATAATGTTAAGAAAAAAACCCATTTAATATCGAAAAAATTAAATGTGAAGATATTAAATTTTTCAAATAATAAACACTCTAAAAACTCATATATACGTATGTTTTGTTTGTGTACTAAAATTGAATGATAGTAGTACAAAATTTGTTGATAAGAATCCAAAGCATTTTGATAGATTTGAAAGCCAAAAAAAAATTTGGTGATTCGTATACTACACAAACATATCACAGCCATACTGATAAGAGATATTAAACTCACTTTTTCAAACGATATCTTATGCAATTAAAGACATTATAACATGTTCCATGCTAAAGGCTCCTTCCCACCGAGGCGACAGGCGACGACGCCACATGCGGCAGGCAAGAAAATTTCTTCGACCTCTTCACAACGAAATGTCAGAAATAGCATTACGCCTAGTGAAGTTCCGCTTCGAGTTGAAATTTGGTCAATTCGAAGCGGTACTTTTCAAACCGGTTTCAGGCGAAAGCAGTAAGGCTAGTGATTGGTCAACTCTTGTCGCTTAAACGCTTCTCACCTCGGTGAGAACGAGCCTTAACACTCCAGGAGATGTTTGTGTAGATTGTATATCAAGACTTATTACATTAAAAGGTCTAAGTTTCCAATATCAGTTTCTTGAAAATTCAAGATTATTTGATGTACAAAAAACAATAAAATGTAAGTGAATTTTACTTCCGCATCCATAAATTTTGTGATCCTTTTAATAATAAGGAATATTCCGATGCAAAATCTAGCCGATGAATTTATATTTTTCAGCAACATGACTACTTTACCAATTTTAATGTTCAGATGGTGTGGAATCATTCTAGAAAATGTCAATGTGTGTATGAAGTCCAAATAATAAAAAAATTATCACCATCTCATCATCACAAGTAATATTTTCTACCGTGAAATATGTATCCATATCACCAGGAAATTTTCTTAAAATCACATCATTTTTTTTATTCCAATGGCAGGCTACAAAAAGTAATAAAATAAAAAAGAAACAGAACACAAGGAACATGTAAACAACAACGAGAATCGAAAGAAATCACATAGTGTTATGTTTAGCCCATAAGGGCCATACCCTCCCAGTAACGACCCTACACAGTAGAGGAAACAAGTGCAGGGTAGATAGGAAGGTGAGATGAATCCATGTCCTCTCCAAGACTGCAGAGCATGCATTTTGGGCTTGCAAATATTTTCATTCGAAAAAGATGATTGGCCATACAATCATAGCCCGTCAGGAGTCTGAAAAGGGAAACAGCTTTAAAACTGGGCTGATCAGGGATGTTCAGAATAAAGTTAAACCAGGTTTTATGAGTTGCCTTCAAGTAGTTTATCAGATAGAGTGTTCCGAAAGAAGTCTCGGATCATCAGTTTCATCGAGTGTATAGAGATCTCTTTACCAAAGGTTTGGGTGATGGATGTGCCTTTTTTTGGCAAGAGAATCCTCCTTCGCCTTTCCCAAGATCCCACAATGGCCTGGGCTCCACTTCAAAACGATATCTTTGCCTTTTGAGTCAAGGTCTTCAAGACAAGAGGCACTTTTCGATGAAAGTAGACTGAGGTGCTAGGGAAATCACATCATTGAGTTCGATATTTTCATTTTTTGGAAGTTACATTTTTTTTTCGGAAGGATGATACATTTGAATATTAAGTATCCAAGTAGTTGACTGCACCCAACTACTAGTAATAATTTCACTACACAAACTACAGATTTTAATCGAAACTTCTAAGAATCAATAATATTTTTTCAAATAGCTTCAGCAAAACTTAGCAGCCTATTTATGAATGTATAAAGGCTTCACATACGTGAATAATAACTAATTGTTATGCATTTTTTACTTTGTATCTAAAATTTTCTTTCTTTCAACTGCCTGGTATCATGCTTACGGTAATTTACTACTGGAACTACTTAGATATGCAATAGACTCTACGTTATTGAAGTTATGAGAAAATGTAACCACGATCTTCAGATACTTTACACATAGAATTTGAATTTACCATACTACCCCCAAACACATTGTATAGGATTCAGTCATAAGCAAAGGACTTTTTCAATTTTTAATTCCGAAATACATCTCCAGTTCTGATTCCAGAACATATATTTATAGAAAAGAATGTAATTAAAAGTTAAATAAAAGATGATTAAAAATCAACCTCTACATTTCTTTAAAAAGGAGTAGCGTGATAAATGCAAATTATTGTATTGTGTGGAAAACACTTGCAACTCTTTATTATATTTTCTCGTAACCTGAATTAGTTTGAGTCGATTGTATACCACGTCAAGTATATCTTAAAAAGAAACATAGATTTCAAAATGTTATTTCGTGTACTACAAAAATGTCATTTTATAATTTTATAAAAGTTTTATCAAGTATAAAAGCAACTTGATTTTGATTGTTTCATTTTTCTGCCAACTATTTGCAAGAAATATATTCCTTTTTATATTTATTTCTTTGTATTTACTTGGCTTTTAGCGTACCTTTTGAATGTTTCCTAGAAAATGTGTTTCATTCGTCATTCAGATAAAAAAAATTTCAATATTTTTTGTTAATTTTATATGCATTTACGCTTAGATTTGAATGCGTTTTTGTATACAAAATAAAATTCAATTTTCTAGTATTATATTTAAGATAACATACTAATAGAATAGTAGATATGCAATAGACTTAACATTATCCAGGTTACGAGAAACGAGTAACGAAGAGCTTCAGGTATTTTACACATAGAATTCGCATTTACCATTCCACTCCTTCGAGAAGAAATTTAGAGCGTGATTTTTAGGCCTACAGATTATTGTATAAGCTTCAATCATAAACAAAGGAATTTTCTGAGTCGCTTTCAGTTCAGAAGTGCATATTGAAGTACCTGAACAGATATTTGTAATAAAGAAATTCATGCTGTTGTAGTTGCTTCTTATCCCACTTGGTAGAAATCTAAGCCAAGTCCACGAACCCAATGGACTCATGGGAGATGAGAAAATGGACAACTTCTGTTGTGATTGAGAACCAATAGGTAGAAGTCTGACTTGCCTCCGTGACACTGCACAGTCATATGTGACCGGGACCTACGACTTAAAGGGGATTCTGAACCATTACAAATATCCGGGGCACGACAGTTACATGAACCCGAAACCTGTGTCAAAGAGCGCCTGACACTCGGCCTTTCAGTCCCAAGAAAGTCATTAAAAGGTAAAGAAAATATCATCGAACCACGTGAAGGGAATCTTAAAAAGGAACATCTATTTCCAAATGCTATTTTTTATATAACAAATATATAATGTTATAGTTTTATAAGAGTTATATCAAATGTAAAAGCAACCTGTTTTTGGTTTATATCATTTTTCTCCAAATATTTGTAAGAAATATATTATTGTTAATATTTTATTATCTGCATTTACTTGGCTTTCAACGTACTTTTTTAATGTTTCCTAGAAAATGTGTCTCAACTCATTCACAAGACAAACAATTTTAATATATTTTGTTAATTTTACATGAATTTACATTTAAATTCGAATACACTTTAGTTTTATACAAAATATTCAATGCATCTGTGAGAAATGCAAACATTTAAAAGCAAAAAAAAAACATGACGAAAAACTAATGAATAAAATATTCCTCTACAAAGGCGAACGTGAATGACAATTTAGATTCAATATTTCGAAGAGTTTCTTATCTGGACTGCGCAGCCATAACCGTAGCCCTTTTTAGGTGGTGCGTCACGTCAAATGAAAGGTAAAGAAAAGGTAGATGTTTCCAAACAGCTGGCAATATTGCCCCATTGTCAAGGGACTAAGTGATGTGTATTGAAATCCATGCCCACAGCTTTGTTTGACGAATTTTAAAGGGGAAATCCTGTATTGAAAGGCATGGATCTTCGAGTTTTCTTTGCTGCTTCATTGTTTTATTGACAGTCGTTTGTTTTCACATTAGGTCTGAAAACGGGATTTATTTCATATTTTTTTTTTTTTACTTTATTTCGTGATTCTAATACAATTCATAGAAATACTCTAAATTCTTAAATATTCAATCTTCATAAATTTGGTTTTATGAAAACGCTGTAATAACATTGAACTTATGAGTGATAGAATAATACGTATTTATATTTCCTTACAAACAATATATTTGTTTTATTGTATTGTATTTTTGCATTTTATAACATTATTTTATATTTCTTACCTAATACTGTAAAAATATATAAATCTATAGATTTTTTATGATCATATATTTATTGATTCAAATGACACATTATTTTATGTCTTAATAAAATTTGCATTGTGTGACATTGTATAACATTTGCTTGTAATATTTACATTGTATAAATTTTGTTTGAACCATTTGCATTCTTGACACATTATATTGTATGAATTATCATTGAAATATTTGAATTTTTTGATGTACAGTAATTTTAATTTCAATTTCCGACATTGAGCATTTTATGAAGCATTGCATAGTATAACATTTGCTTGAAATATTGTATTGTATAAATTACCGCTGAAATATTTTAAATGTGTGGTGAAAAATAAAATTAAATTTCTATTTATGTTTTATTCAAATTAGATGAAAAAAAGATGACAAATTTAAAGGACGAACAACGAAAATTTCAACATATTTTGCTAATTTTATATGCATTTACATTTAAATTTGAATGCTTTTTAGATGTATACAAAATATTCAATGCATCTGTGAGAAATTCAAACATTTAAAAGCAAAAAAGCATAAAGAAAAATGAATAAATAAAATATTCCTCTACGAAAAGCGTACGTGGAATGACAATTTAGATTCAATATTTCGAAGAGTTTCTTATCTGGACAGCGCAGCCATAACCGTAGCCCTTTTTTGGTGGTGCGTCACGTCAAATGAAAAGGTGAAGAAAAGACTGGATGTTTCCAAACATGTAGCTGGCAATATTGCCCTATTGTCAAGGGACTGATTGATGTGTATTGAAATCCATGCCCACAGCTTTGTTTGACGAATTTTAAAGGGGAGATTCAGTATTGAAAGGAATGGATCTTTGAGTTTTCATTTCTGCTTCATTGATTTATTGACAGTCGTTTGTTTTCCCATTAGTTCAAAAACGGAATTTATTTCATAATTTATTTTATTTATTTATTTCGTGATTCGAATACAATTCGAAGAAGCAGTCTAAATTCTTAAATATCCAGTATTCATAAATTTTATATATAATGTTTGATAAAAACATTATATAATTATATGTGATGAAATATTACGAACAATAGATTTGTTTGAAACATTGTATAACATATGCTTGAAACATTTTATTGAATATATTGTCATTGTTTTGATTTAAGTTTTTGATCTACTTTTTAAAGTTTTCATTTACAAATTTTATCCATATTAAAATCGATTTACACATTGAATATTGTATGAAGCATTGTATATCATTTGTTTTAAACATTGTACTGTACATATTATCATCGAAACTTTTTAATTTTTTGCTTTACGATAATAATAATATCTATTTACACACTGAACATTGTATAAAGCATTGTGTAACATTTGCTTGAAACGTTGTATTGTATAAATTACCATTAAAATATTTTAAATGTTTGATGTAAAATGAAATTAATATCGATTTATTTTTAATTCAAATTACATGAATAAAGATGCCAAATTTAAAGGACAAAAAAAGAGTTGTAAAATTTACTTAAAATATGGACATGAATAATTGTTTATCGATTTGAAATGTTTTTAAGGCTTGTTATATCACACATAATATTTAGTACTAAGTCTACGTTTTCAAAACAAAGTACATGGGAAAAGATGGCAAATTTAAAGAACGAACATATATTTCAACATATTTTGCTAAATTTATTAACATTTACATTTACATTTAAATACTTTTTTATTGTATACAAAATATTCAATGCATCTGTGAGAAATGTAAACATTTAGAAGCAAAAAATCATGAGAAAAAGAAATAAATAATATATTCCTCTACAAAAGCGAATGGAATCACAATTTAGATTCAACATTTCGAAGAGTTTCTTATCTTGACTGCGCAGCCATAACCGTAGCCCTTTTTAGGTGGTACGTCACGTCAAATGAAAGGTGAAGAAAAGGCTGGATGTTTCCAAACATGTAGCTCGCAATATTGCCCTATTGTCAAGGGACTGAGTGATGTGTATTGAAATCCACACCTACAGCTTTGTTTGACGAATTTTAAAGGGAGAGATTCTGTATTGAAAGGCATGGATTTTCGAGTATTTTTTGCTGTTTCATTGATTTATTGACAGTCGTTTGTTTTCACATTAGGTCTGAAAACGGAATTTATTTCATAATTTATTTTATTTATTTATTCTGGGATTGTAATACAATTCACTGAAATTCTTAAATATTCAATTTCCATAAATGTTATTTTATAAATGTGCTATAATAAAATTATTAATTTATGGGTTCTCTAATAATACGTATTTATAATTCCTTACAAATATTATATTTGTTTATTATATTGTATTTTTGCATTGTATAACATTATAACATTGTTTTATATTTCTTACTTAATACTGTAAATATTGTACTTCATTTTGTATACAAAGACTAATATATTTATATTAGATTTTTTATGATAATATATTTATTGATTCAAATGACACATTATTTTAAGCATTTATAACATTTACTTGAAACATTTGCATTGTATAAAATTGTTATATTTAATAACATTTGATTGAAACATTGTATTGTAGATATTATATCTGAAATATTTTACATTTTTGATGTACAATAATATTAATATCAATTTACACATTGAACATTGTATGAAACATTGTATTGTATAAATTATCATTGAAATATTTTAAATTTTTTATGTATATAATATTAATATCGTGTTACACAATGAAACATAATATGAAGAATTGTATAACATTTGCGTGAAACATCGCATTGTATCTACTATTTTTGAAATATTTTAAATTTTAATATTTTTTTTTATTTATTTATTTTTTTTTATTTTACAAAAATATGAAAATCGATTTATGATTCATTCAGATTTAAAATTCTTCAAATTTTTGAAAACATACTCACTACATTTAAACTTTTTATTATGAAGTAAATGAATGTAATTTGTAAATATTTCAGTCAGTTAAATATATTTTTTAATCTGCAAAACCTTAATTAATTCTATGTATTAAAAACATATAGAAGACAAATAAAAGTTCTTATTTTCTTAATATTAATCCACAAACTGATTTCAATATGTGGGAAAAGTTATCATTTTATAAATACATCATTAAAATTTTAGTTCGATTACTAATTAACAATAAATCCTGTAAAACAAAAAGCGAATATATAATATTAACAAAAGTTATTGATTAAATTAATTTTTTTGAATATTGTGGTCCATTTGAAAAAGACCTTATGCAAGAATTATACTGTTTTCTATCTTAAATTTGATTGTTTGTCTTTTATTTATTCATATTTACTCAAAATATCAATATCAATATCAATGTAAATAATTATAATCTATAATAAACAATCTTAAACTACGTGTAATTAAGATAAAATAATTAATTTTTAAAAGCTAATATGAATATTTTGTGAAAATTAGCCAAACTTAATTTCTACTTATAAAAACATTTTTAATTCAATTAAATAAATAAAATATTTGCTTAGGAATAACTATAATAGTTTAGGATATTAAATATAAATTTTGTGTATCATCCTCCCGATAAAATAGATATTGAGATTAAATATAGCTCGAATCCTTTAACTATTCCGTATTTTAATGAATCAATATTTGCTTCAATGTCGTCCTGAAATCATTTTAAATGACTGTTAGCCTGATGAATTAAAGCATTACCGTGATTTTATTATGAATGAATGTCTAAGTAATGGAATGGTAAATGCCATTCAATTCCCTTCAGAAATTGAAGTGCAATTAGTCTTTCATAGTGATTGATTTCGTAAAGTATTATTATATTTTATTTCGTAGAAAATTTCTGATACCATATATATTTTATTATTGAAATAAAGTTAAATAAATCTTTTTATTCTTTTATTATTTAAACGAAATAAATTTTTTCCAAAAGTTCAATTTCTTTGTCTTCAATATTCCAATATTCTAAGATTGAGTATAGTATACTTGGATTGGTAATTTCATACATCTTTCAGTTAACCTTTTTTAACATTTCAGTTTTTGCTAATAACCTAATTGATTTGAGATAGTTTTACTATTCTGTAGGAAATAGAAAAACTCTTTTCTGATATATCGTCTTACAATTTAATAGCCTTATGCATTTTAGATTTTCAATTTTAATTTGCATTCATGTATTTGCCATTAAAATAAACATATTTTATGATGTAAATCTTTTGAATTAATTATTTTATTTTACGTTTTTCATGAATTTTTGGGTCATTATTTTTATCATTCCATTTTTTTTTTTTTAATAAATACAGTTTATTTAAAAATTTTGAAATAATTTTTGTAAGTTTTTAATCTTTTTCAAATATATTAAAGATTTTTGTTTTTTTTAATCGGTAAATAATTTAATTTTTTTGAAATTTCAAATACAATGAATTTAAAATTACCAATCTCACCATAAACAATTTATTAAATGCATCTACATAATTTACAATTGATAACTTGTATTAAAGTGTATACAGAAACTAATAAGCAAACAGCTCATAATATTAAAGACTTCTCAATTCCATGCCTCTTTAAGATAAAATAATGAATAAATGATGCATATGAACATCAATGACTCCGTTTAACTAATTTCTAGTATCTCTTAAGATTTCCTAGAAGTGACTCTGCAACCCTCTTTTAATTGAAAACCATGCATCAGGGTTTCTGGAAATGAGTTTCCTGAATTCTCTACGGATAAACATCGCGATTACAGCTATGAACGCGCAAGAATACAGTTTTACGTAAAGTGTTTACAGTTTTGATGAATTTGTGACTGAGCTTTTGATGAAAGTATATTATTGTAATTTAACTGAAATATCAATTCCTTGCAGCATTTAATCTCGTGCTACTTAAAATAATATAGTTTTATCCTCCAACGTACTGACATTAAAGTTGAACATTATATGTATGATTCTAACAATTTATCTTTGTATTCCAAGATGGTTTGAATTTTTATTCTTATTTTTTTATGTTATTCTTATATCAACAATATATATATCGATAGATAGATATATTATGTTAGAAAATGCGTTTTGACAGCAATTTATATAAAAATAATGTATTTTATTCATTGCATAATATATCTATGCATACTATTAAGTATTCTACAATATTTTATCTTTGTCATTGTTATCAAATCATTCGATTGAAATGTAATTTAAATATTTTTTTAAGTTGTTATTGTAAAAATAGTTTTTGTTTTAAACGGTTTAAGAAATATATTTAAAAATGTTAAAAAGGTTAAGAAATATATTTAACTCGTGATATATTTACATACATTAAATTTGTATAGCACATTAAAATATTTCTAAAGTGTTGGATAATTATATAATTATCTATATAATTTTTTTTGTAAATTTTATGCAAAATACACAAATTCCTATTTCAGTTGTACTGTATAAGAACTTATATTGAAATTATATAGGTGTTTTAATATAAATAATAAATATGGAAGGCACATGAAATTTTTTTATGATATGCACTGAAATTTTGTGTTATTGTGAAATAAATCTATTTTATAGATGATAATAATTTATATTTTATTAATATTACTATTTTATTATGAAAGTTAGATTATAAATTAAATAATAAAATTATTTTAATGTAATTTTTCCAAATTTTTTAAATTTTTTTTTCTTTTAAAATTATTTAACTTTTTGTTATTTTAAATACTATGGGTTATCTATATAGATGATAACTTGTATTTAAATACGTACAGAAACTAATAATGCAAACAACGATTCGTAATAATAAAGACTTCTCAATTCCATACCTCTTTAAGCTTGAATAATTAATAAATGATGCATATGAACATCCATGACTTCGTTTAACCAATTTCTAGTATCTCTTAAGATTTCCTGGAAGTCACTCTGCAGCCCTTTTTTAATTGAAAACCATGCATCATGGTTTCTGGAAATGAGTTTTCTGAATTCTCTACGGATAAACATCGCGATTAACAGCGATGAACATTCAAGAATACAGTTTTACGTAAACTGTTTATAGTTTTGGTGAATTTGTGACTGAGCTTTTAATGAAAGTAAATTCTTGTATTTAAGTGAAATATTGATTCCTTGCAGCATTTAATCTCGAGCTTCTTAAAATAATCTAGTTTTCTGTAGTGAAAGAGAGAAGTTTTGCTCCAGTGGTATTTTAAATTATCGTCCAATTTAAATTATCCATTTTATCCTCCAATGTACTGACATTAGAGTTGAGCATTATCTATATCGTGCTAACAATTTATCTTTGTATTCCATGATGATTTTTACTTAAATATTTGATATTATGATACTTATTTTATATAATTAAAGTTAAAAACACACACACAAGTATATATATATATATAATGATAGATAGATATAGATATAGATAATATATCAGAAAACACGCTTTGACTGCAATTTATAAAAAAATATTATATTTTATTCATTGCATAATATATCTAAGCATACTCTTAAGTATTCTATAAAATTATATGTTTTTCACTGTTATCCAATCATACGATTAAAATGAAATTTAATTATTTTTATATGTTGTTACTGCAGGAATATTATTTTTTTAAAAATGTAGAAATATTTTTAATGTCTAATATATTTACAAATATAATTTGTATAATATATTAAAATATTTGTAAATTGTAGAATAATTATATAATTATGAATTAAATATTTTTACAAATTTTATCCAGAATATACATTTTTTTTTTTTTTGCCAATTATATTATTTAAGAACGTTTAGATGCGTTTAATATAAATAATATCATATGCAGTGAAATTTTTTATTATTGTGAAATAAATCTTTATCTTAGGTTATATTATTTTATATTTCATTAATATTAGTATTTTATTATGAAAATTAAATTTCTATAATTTTAAAAAAATTCCTTTAATTTAATTTTTCAAATATATTAATTTTTTTTAACCTTTTAAAGAATTTAATTTTAATAATAATAATAATTTAATAATCAAATACAATGATTTTATAATTACCATTCTCATTATAACAATTTATCAAAGGCATCTACAGATTTTACAATTGATAACTTGTATTTAAGTGCACACAGAAACTAATAAGCAAACAACTCGTAGTAATAATAAAGACTTCTCAATTCCATAACTCTTTAGCTAAAATAATGAATAAATGATGCATATGTATATCCATGACTTCGTTTAACTAATTTCTAGTATCTCTCAAGATATCCTAGAAGTCACTCTGCAGCCTTCTTTTAATTGAAAACCATGCATCATGGTTTCTGGAAATGAGTTTCCGGAATTCTCTACGGATAAAATCTCGATTAACAGCGATCAACATTCAAGAATACAGTTTTACGTAAACTGTTTATAGTTTTGGTGAATTTGGACTGAGCTCTTAATGAAAGTAAATTATTGTATTTAACTGAAATATCGATTCCATATAGCATTTAATCTCATGCTACTTAAAATAATATAGTTTTCTGTAGTGAAATAGAGAAGTTGTGCTGCATTGGTATTTTAAATTATCTATCCAAAATAATTTATCACAGTTTTATCCTCCAATGGGCTGACATTAAAGTTGAACATTATCTATATGGTTCTACCAATTTATCTTTGTATTCCACGATGGTTTTGATTTTTATTTGATTATTTTTATACTTATTTTTATATAAATAATGTTTAAAACACACACAGATATATATATTGATAGATATATAGATAGCTAAATACATATATGGATCTAGATAATATTATATTAGAAAACACGTTTTGACAGCAATTTATATAAAAATTAGTGTATTTTAATCATTGCATAATATATCTATGCATACTATAAAATATTCTATAAAATTTTATCTTTTCCACTGTTATGTATATAAATATATTTACATATATATATATATATATATATATATTGATAGATAGATGAATAGATATTGATAATATTATATTAGAAAACGCGTCGTTTTGTCAGCAATTTATATAAAAAAATTATTTTATTCATTGCATAATATACCTATGCATATTATTAAGTATTCTATAGTACGTTATCTTTTTTAACTTTGTCAAATCATTCAAATAAATATTTTTATTTATTGTTACTGCAGAAATATTTTTTTTAAAGGGTGAAGAAAAAAATTTAATGTGTGGTATATTTACATGCATTAAATTTGTATAGTACATTAAAATATTTCTAAATTGTTGAATAATTATATAATTATGTATAAAATATTTTTACAAATTTTATCAATATATGAATTTTTATTGTAGGTATATTATTTAAGAAATTATAGATGCTTTTTAATATAAATAATAAACAGAGAATACATGTAAAAAAATGTTTATGGTGTGCACGAAAATTTTATATTATTGAGAAATAAATCTATTTTTTTAAGTTATAATCATTTTTTTTTATTAACATTATTATTTTATTATAAAAATTTAAGTTGTAAAATTTAAAAAATAAAATTCACTTAAAAAATCCTTTATACTTTATATAAAACTCTAATTAAAAAAAATTAAATAAATAATATGAAGTCACTCAATGAATATTCAACAAACATGTATACAAAAAAAACTTCCTTGCCATAACAAAATAAAATATTTATTTTTATTTGTTACATTATTTACAATGTAACAATTTGTATATGAACGCTTCCTTTGTTTCCAGACAATCCACCTTGTTTAAAAATGCTTATTTTGTATATGGTGAAGGTTTGAAACTTAAAAATTCACAAAAATTTTTCTAATTATTATGCCAGAATTTTTTTTTCGCTTTGAGAATTTTAATTGCAGATGATACTTTTATTTATTTGTATAGTAAATCATGCCTGCTAATTATATAAATGTCCAACATGAGCTACATTACCATAAATATGTTTAAATATTTAAGCATTTCTGAAAAAAACAATGAAATTTTCATGAATTTTCTGCTCAGGATTGTTTATATTTAATTTTATATATAAATATTTGCTTTAATATAAATAATAATTTTTCTTTATATATTTTCATTGTGTTCAAAGAAAATTGCATGTATTATATACATTAATTTTCTAAAATATTTAAATATTTTGTGCAAAAAAAAAAAAAAAATAATAATATTGTTATTAAAAATTAATTATAAAAAAAATTTTATTATGTTTTTATTTAGAAATTATTTCATTAGAAATTTGATAATGTCCTTTTCCTTATACTTCGTTAATATAATTTTTGAAAAATACAATTTGTCAGAAAAGCTTTTAAAACTTTAACATAGAATTAGAAATTAAAACCATAACTTTTTTTTAGATTTAGATATTAAAAAAAAATAACGCTTTATAAAAGATCAATTAATTTTATTATGGTTTAGAAATAATAAATGAAATATTCCTATCAGCAGATGTTTTTAAATTTCCATCAGAAATTCGTATTTCTCAATGTATTCACGCATACATCTGCTTATATAAGATGACAGTACAAAGCTGTATTCATTTCATTCGTAGATGTAAAGATTTAACATTTTTGAATCTTACATTTTTTAAAATTATTATCCTAGATTTTATTACATTAGGTTTCTTAGATTTACAACCAATATAACTATAAAATTTTCTATCTTAGGCACAGTTAGTGAAATCAATATGATCAGTTTATAATTTTATTTTAATTTAAAAAATGTTCACTAATTATCAAAGAAATTTATCTAATTTAATTTAAGTGGTATCACAACAAAATGCAACTTGCTACTTTTTTACATTCTCGAAACATTTTTATTCTGAATTTTTTTTTTTACCAATGCATAACAAAACAAATCTGAAAATTGTTAAACAAATACAAAAGTTTTGAACTAATGTTACTCAAGATCAAAATAAATCTCAGACTATGCTTCCTAAATGAAGAAAAAATTGTTTCTTTCTCAAAAACTGTACATCTTCCACAGGCACCATTTTACACCTAACTGCATCATTTGATACCTGGTAATCACGGCTCGTCTCAATTTTAAAGTTTTGTTTTTATTATTTACGGTAACTTGAGACTTTTTGTTAAAGTCGACAAACGATCGATGACTTCGCATGATGCCCAAAGGTATAATATAAGTCTTTGGTTTCTAGGTTGTTACAAAAATGGTTTTTTTTTCAAGATTTCATAAAACTCCTTCCAGAAATGTTTTATTATTGATTATTCTGAAGGACATAAAATATTTTTGCAACTGTTGTTGTTATTGTTTAACAAAGTCTTTGTGCAGCGCTGTGTCATGAAAAATTTGAAACATGCAAGATGCATTTTTAATTCATAATTATTTTTATGCAGCACATATATATTTATATATACAGATATAAAGAGAGATTTTTCAATTTTAGTATATTTACAGAAAAAGAAATTTCCATCTTACATTTTACATTTTCTACAAACAAATTAAATAAAAAATAATTTTCATTATTGTGGTAACTATTTTAACTTTTATTTAATAGTTGCTATTAAATATTAAGGAATTAAAAAATTAATAACTTTTAAACATTCAATAATTTAATTTCAATATTTTCAAAATGTAAATTTTTAATTATATAAATATAAAATTAAATGTTTTATAATAAAATAACTTAATTATCTGTATTACAATAATAATATCTTATAATAACAATTAATATCTATTTAAAGTATGAGATCACAGTACAAAGCAATATTTTAAACATTTTGTTAATAATGTAAACATTTAACATTTTTAAATCTTTCCATTGTATTTTTAAAATCTTTATAGATTGTAGACTTTTTTACACGTTGATTGAAATTCATAAAATTATAATTTAATTTGAATGTTTTCAAAATTAGTAAATATTCACTTACAGAAATATAAAATATAAGTTTCGAAATAGTTCGTAGGAGTATTAAATAAGAGAATTATACAAATTTCTACATATTTGTTATAGTTAGTGAAATCAACATTATCAGTTTTTAATTTTATTTAATTTCAAAGGGTTAACTAATTATGAAAGAAATCTAACTAATTCAATTTAGGGGGAATCAAACAAAATACAGCATGCACCTTTTTTACATTCTCAAAACATTTTCATTCTTGAATTTATTTTTGTTTCCAATGCATAACAAAACAAATCTGAAAAATCTTAAACAAAACAAAAGTTTTGAACTTGCATTACTCAAGATCAAAATAAATCTCAGACTATGCTTCCTAAATGAAGAAAAAATTGTTTCTTTCTCAAAACTCTACATCTTCTACAGGCACCATTTTACACCTAACTGCTTCATTTGATACCTGGTAATCACAGCTCGTCTCAATTTTAAAGTTTTGTTTTTATTATTTTCGGCAACTTGAGACTTTTTACTAAAGTCGACAAACGATCGATGACTTCACATGATGCCCAAAGGTATAATATAAGTCTTTGCTTTCCTAGGTTGTTACAAAAATGCTTTTTTTTTTTTTTTTTTAAAAAGATTTCATAAAACTCCTTCCAGAAATGCTTTATTATTGATTATTCTGAAGGACATAAAATATTTTTGCAACTGTTGTTGTTATTGTTCAACAAAATCTTTGTTGCAGTGCTGTTTCATGAAAAATTTTGAAACTTACAAGATGCATTTTTATTTCATACTTATTTATGCATAATATATATAAAGATAGAGAGATTTTTAAATTTTAGTACATTTACAGAAAAAAATGTTTTCCCTCGTGAATTTTCTCTTTCATTTTACATTTTCTACAAGCAAATTAAATAAAAAAGTATTTTCATTATTGTGGCAACTGTTTTATCTTTTATTTAATGCATGCTATTAAAAATTAAGGAATTAAAAATTTATATTTTTTAAACAACTTTATTTTTCTACAAGCAAATTGAATAAAACAATATTTTAACTCTTGAATGATAGTAAATATGAAAGAGTTAAAATATTTTCTATTTCATAAAAAAAATATAACTGTATATTATTTTGAGATAACTAGTAATCCTCTTGAAATTTTTATCAAATCATGCAAAATTTAAACATGTAAAACATACTTTTATTTTAATTTTTAAGGTTTTATCGTAAGTTTTGGGAAAAATTCATATATTGTAACAAAAGTTGATTTTTTGTTTTTAAGAAAAATGTACAAATAAAATAAAAGGTGTAACTTCAGTTATATTTTTGTTTTTCTTTATTTTTGACATTTATAAAATATTTGTATGAAAAATCTTATTATTTTTTTAATTTTTATTTTATTATTTTTTAACTATACATCTAATGAATTTTAAGGTGGATGAATGTTTCATGCTGCATGTTTTATTTTATATGTTTTAAATTTATTTTTTAGCTTCTCTTGCATCGGAATATTATCAATTTAAAACTTAAAAATAAAATTTATTAAATGTAATATTTAATATTAACATTTTAAATTATTGAAGATATATTTTTTATGAAAATGCACATAGTCAAAGACGTATTTAGTTCCTTGTCAAGTTTACACTTAAGAAGTTTTATGCAAATTCAATACATGTATGAAAGATTTTCAATCAGTAGATCTTATAATTTCTAGAGATATTCAGCGCATAAATTAATTGGAGCATATAATATTTTTATAAACAACATAAATTGTTTTTCTACGAAGCAGATTTAAAAAAAAACTACTAAATAATAGTAATATAAAAGATTTTAATGTATTTTTTTTTTTTTTTATTTAGTTTATAAAAAAACTATACTATTTAATATTTTATACAAAAATTTACTATTTTATTTACATTTTACAATGTATATAAAGTATAATGTGCCTATGCATGTATAGTATATTAATATATGCAATGCATATAATAATAAATACTTTATAAAAAAAATATTAAAAAAATACAATAATATATATATACCATTACTAATTATTATTTACAATTTTATATAATACATTCATTAAATTATTTTTATTTACATATAATTTTTAGAAATTATTTATATTTCCATTTTATTTTTATATAATACACATTTATATATTTTATATTTATTATTTTATAAAAAAATACTTAATCTTTTTATTTTATATTATTTCTTTAATATTTAAAAAAAATGCTAATTAAGATTACTATTTTATAAAAAAAAATTGCTAATATTTTTGAGAAGAAAAATTATTTTCTTTACTTACTATATCATGTGCAAGTCTCTATACTTCATAATTAAATAAATTTACTCAATAATTTAGAAATATTAATTGATATATTTCTTAATAATTAATATATATTATATTATATTAATTAAATATTAATAATAGCAATTAAATTTTATATTAATTATTATAATAATAATTAATATATATAATTAATTTATATATTTCTTTATACTATAGTAATCACAAATTCAATGTACTTAAAAATCTTTTACAAAAGACTTGTCACTTAATGCTGCAATATCTCATTTAAATTATTCGCCAACGGCCGTACCATGCTGAATATACCGGTTCTCGTTAGATCACCGAAGTTAAGCATCATTGGGCGCGGTCAGTACTTTATAATTTCTAGTGACCACCTGGGAAACTGCGTGCCGTTGGCAAATTTGGGACCTGAATGGCCGAGTGTTTTTCGCTCTGGCGCTCGGTGCCAAAGGTTTCGGTTAATAGAATGGCGGTGCCATGGATGTTTGTAGTGGTTCGAATCTTTTTATTTACTTCCCGGTCTTCTATTAAGATCACGGAGCAAAAGTCAGGCTTTTACCTACATTTTGCTCCATCACAACAGAAGCTGCTTCCTTCCCCTTCAATCATGAGTTCATATGGGCTCGTGGGCTTTATAAAAAAATATTAAGAAACAACAACAACAACACACTTACTGTAGCGCATGTGCATGTGTGTCCCTCTGTATATTGACTGATATTCCTCAGTGGTGGCCAAGCTCCATTCTGGTGCGATTGAGTGTAACATGGTTCCTTCTTTATATTAACCTTTTGATGTTTTGACTATATGTAACATATAATTAAATAAAGAATTGTTACAAAACTTTGCTCCATTATAATTAACCCTATTTTCCTCTTCCCCAATTTTAATTTTGATTACCTGTGCTACATTTCTGCAATATTCTACATTTATCAATCGTTTGTAAGTTTCAATTTTTAGATTGTTTAAATACTATTTTAATAAATTGCACTAATATTTTAAATTGCAAAAATACAAATACTTTATAACCTTTCTTACTACTGTTATGTAGTAGATATATTCGGCGTTGTTCCACGTTATTTTTACTTTAATATTTTGTAGTTGTAATGATAGAAAAAAAATCGTATTTGTTTTAAATAATATATATATATATATATATATATGTATATGTATAATATATGAGGTGCTTCTAATTATAAAACTGATAGAGAATATTAATATTTAAATTAATGGATCTCTGTTATTAAAATACGTAATACATTATGGTAAACGTGTCAATCTACGATCTTTAAACAATTAATATTAATTGAAAAATAGCACATCAGAATGCATAAGAGAATAAAAAATATCAGAATGCAGAATACATAGAGAATATGAATGTTCATATCATGTAAACTGTTTTTGCATTTCCGTACCATGTTTTCATGTCATAAATACTGTAATACTATAAACCAGATAAATGCTGTAATACTATAAAACAGATAAATAATGTAATATTGTACTACTGATAGAAACTGTAATATAGTAAACCAGATAAATACTGTAATATAGTAACCAGATAAATACTGTTTTACTGAAAACCATATAAATACTGTAATATTGTAAACCAGATAAATTTCTAAAAATACTAATTCTTTATGAAATTTTTATTACTTTCACATAGTAGTATTCAATATTTTGAGTTATCCACAATATTTTACCTTTCTTGTTTTATAGTTACATAGAAAAAATACCATATTTGTTTAAAATAATATATATATACATATATTAAGGTGGTTCTAATTATAAAACTGATAGATAATTAAATGATATAACTCATAAATATATAGATAATATATTTATTGAAGGAATCTATTTTAATGAAGTACATTATGGTAAAAGTGTCATTTTAAAATCTTTAAGCAATTTATAATATTTGAGAATATGCAATTTAATATTTTTATATCATTTAAAAAGTTGTGCAATTTTACTATAAACCTTTCTTGATAAATATTTAATTTATATTAAAATATTTTATTAAAATTTTTAACATTCTTATTACAACATATTTCTGAAATTACAAACCAAAATGATTATTTTGAGAAATTATTTTCGTTTATTGGAAAAGAGTTTTCCAAAAACAAACAATCTTCCTACTTTTATAGGAATGCGTCAAGAAATGGCTTTAGAATATCAGAGCAAACAGCATTATGTTTTTTCAAAAAATATATCAAATATATATTACGGGAAAGGTAGGACATTTATTTTGAAAGGGAATACACAAAGAATTCTGGAAAAGGAAAAACGCAAATAGAACAGAAATATTAGTTTTCCGAAGAATAGGCAGGCTGTTTCAAATTTATCTTTGACGTCTGATTCTCAGAATTTGTCTAGCCATAACGATGATGAATGCAATAAGAATTGAAATACAATACGATGCATTGTATTTTATTCTTATTCAAAAGACTTTTAAAAGTAAACATGATTAAACAAAAGGTAATATGAGGATACTACTGTGTCCAAAAAGTAAGACTAATTTTCAATTTAAAATTTTCGGGGCTTATGGAATTTCTATTCTTTAATTTCGATTCAATATATCACTGGCAGCCCAATTCACTTTCTTTCTTTTTCAAATTTAGTACATTCAAGCGTAGTACATTACTTCTTTAAAGTTCATATAACAAAAATACTAATATAATAGAAACAGCCTGTTTGTTTATCTTGTTTGTGTCCCAGGAAGGAAGGAGCTTTCCTTTCCTTCAAATCAAAGAAATATAGCAAGTAGGAAAAACGATAATTTTTTTAATAAAAATACTTTATATTTATTTTCTCATATACAGAAATTGAAATTTACACGTTTTATTTATTTATTTTTTTTTTTTTTTATTAAGATCTTCACATCATTTAGAAAAGTTACCTTTGAAACATATATGCAAATGGGAGAAATATTTAAAATATTTTTTAGAAAAAAATAGGCAGGCTGTTTCAAATTTATCTTCTCTATCTGATTCTAAGAATTTGTCTAGACATAACAATTATGAATGAAATAGGAACTGAAACACAATAAGACACATTGCATTTTATTTTTTTATTCAAAAGACTTTTAAATGTAAACATGATTAAACAAAAGGTAATATGAGGATATACTACTGTGCCCAAACATTAAGACCAACAATTTTTTTTTTCAAAAACTCTTTTCAAAACTTCCACATTTATTTCATTGCCTTCAAAGTAATCCCCTCCGGACAAAATGCTCATATGCCAACTTTTTTTTCCAATCCTCAGTGCATGCTGAAAAGCCATCGGCAGGGATGGCCTTCAAAGGTCGTGGCGATGCACGTTGCATCTCATCTATCGACTCACAACGGTGTCTCCGGAGTGATCTTCTGAGTTTATGGAATTGCCAGAAGTCGCACTGTGTGAATACGGTGGTGATGGAACGATATGGGTTTCATTTTTGGCGAAAAAGTCACGAAGAATCAATGCAGTATGAGCTGGCGCATTCAGTGTTTTCGGTACCAATCGACATTTGACATGTTTGATGCTCAAAATGAAATTGAACGATGCTTTTGAAATCCCAACATCAGCAGCAAGGTCTCTAATTGTAAATCGACGGTTTGCAAGCACCAAATCTTTAATATTTTGGATGTGAGCTTCGTCGGTTGAGGTTGATGACTGATCACAGTCTTCAACATGTTCTCTGCCTTCTTTGAACAGTTTATACCACTTGTAAACATTTCTTTCCGATACAGGAATGCTTATGGAATGCCTTCTGCAACACTTTATACATTTCCACAAACAAAATTGAATGCACGTTATTTGCTCAAATCCTTCAGACATTTCAAAAATCGCCAGAATCAGTTTTAGCGTCTCACAAAGCCAAGCGTAACTCAAACACTAATGAATAATTTGACGTCATATTTCACAGAGATGACAAGGATAGTTCCAACAACATAAAAAAGAAAAATAATTGAAATTCCATAAGCCCCGAGAATTTTAAATTGAAAATTGGTCTTACTTTTCGACACAGTAGTATATAACTTTTATATTATTCTTAATTACTCATTATTTTAATGGATGTTTCAATTTTAGTACATTCATGCATAGTATAATATTTCATTAAATTTCATATAAGAGAAACATAAAACTAATATAAGAGAAACATCGATATTGTTTATTTTACTGAGAATGTTTATTTGCTTGTGCGGCTTGTAAAAAGGAGCTTTCCTTTCCTTTAGATCAAAGAAATACAGAAAATAGGAAAAATATTATTTTTAATAAAATATTTTACATTTATTTTCTTAGATTCAGAAATTGAAATTTGCACATTTTATTTATTTTTTATTAAGATTTTATAGGATTTAGAAAAGTTACCTTTGAAACATACATGCAAAAGGGATAAATATTTACTAACCATTCTATATTTTGTTTCATGAAAGGAGATTTAGCAATTTTATGTTGCACAAAATATTTGCAGATCATATGTGTATTTTTAAAGATTTTCAAGTAGTTGATATTTGCTTATATCCATATTCTTTTTTATGGTAATTCTACTGAACTTGTAGCATTTTATATTCATAATTGTCTTCGTTGTATCTTCAAATTCTTCAAGGATTGGTTGTAATTATTGAACTTTGCTCTATTCCTTTGGTTGTTGAAATTGGTGATTTTTTAATATGGTGATTAATATTTTGTTTCTTAACTTCAGTAGCAATGTGAACGTTTACTTAATTACATGTCAAATAACTATTTCCACATTTATTATTCATGGCATTATGAAAATACATAATATGTGGCTTATGGGTCTATCTTATTCATTTTGTTCCAGTGAAATTAGTATATTTACATGTGTTCGTTTAAAATTCATGAATATATTTCAGTTCTGTTTCAATTCATTCTTTGATTCGTCAAAAAACTATTGCTACATTTATTACTTATGTCATGATGAAAATACATATATGTGACTCATGAGTCTTTCTTATTCATTTTGTTCCATTTAATATAGCATGTTTACATTTAAAAAACAATTCGGAGATAATAATTCTGAAATAAAATTCTCAAAATAAATTAGGAAATAATTTTTTTAAAAATATTATTTAACGTTGAAGTATCATTAAATATACCTAGAAATGAAATACGTGATTCTTAAAATATTTTTTTCATGAAAGTAGACATCAATGAAAACAGCTTCCATTAATGACTGATACAACAAAAAATTCTTAATTAAGGATTGATACATCAAAAAAAAAGCCTTAATTAATAATCATTATATAAAATATCATTATATAAATCATCATTTTATAAAAAATTTGAAGTAGCATTGCATGACCGTTATGACAGATATATTGAAAATATATTTTTTCTTCTAAAGATATAAAATGTATTCCATGTATTACACTCAAGAGCCAAACCGTTATGACCACCTGTCAATAACGAGTTGGCCTACCTTTGGCGCGCAACACAGCTTCAACCCGCCTTGGCATGAATTAATACCAACACTTAATACCAGTTAAATATCACTTCCACCTGATCACGTGCCTTCCACGTCATCCAGGCAAGTTTATTGCAAAATGTAGGGTGGTCTTAATGTTTTGGCGCTTGAGTGTAATTTTCATGAAAGAAATGTGATATCAAAGGAGAACAGATTTCTTTAATAAATGATCCATCAGAAAATGAAACTTTTCCATTTAGTTCTTGCTTATATTAAAAATTAATGAGTTGGAAGTTTCGAAACTATGTACGCATAAAAGATATATACATATGTTATCTATATATAGATATAAACAATGCCAAATAAAAGAGAGACACATTTATTTATTTGGGCTGGTCATAAAAACTGCATATGTTAAAAACATTTTTACGACTGTTCTGTCCACTATGTTCGGTACTAGAGTCACACAATCCAAATAAAGGAAAAACAGGAAAAGAAAATCAATTTTCCCGTTTTATTCTTCTTTGGATAGGCTATCGAATAGTGGAAGTATTCCGGCGCCTTTATGACTTTCATGGTTGGACACTTTTCGAATGATTTCCAGCTGTGTTGAATGAGAAGATTCGAAGCCAGAGAAGAATTAAAAAAAAATGGAAGGTGCTCTCCTTTTGTGTTTAAACTTCATACGTCAGCAGTGTGAAGGCAGAGTGTGAGTGGGTCTTTGGACATTTGGATTAAAGTAAGAAGCCATTTCCTTCTTTTATGATCTGCAGCTAGAGTGAAGTAACTTCTACCTGGTGAAGCCCAAAGACGGTAAAAAAAGTAAGAATGAAACATCTGGAACTGCTTGTTGGTACAAATCCTCTCGAAGCAAAGTGTCGTAAAATTTCTTAGCCTATAGATTCAAGATATGTGGTGAGAGTTCTTGTAAGAAAATATATCGTCAGCAAACAGGAGTTTGATTTAGTTTTAAACCGATATTACCCGAAAATATTACAAAATCTGTAAAGATTTATGGATTAAGATAAAATTTCTTTGTTAACATACAATATAATTACTAAAGTTAATATATTTTGATGTGAGATTCCGTTGGTGGCTTTGGAAATATCAATCAATATTCCATTTCACAGCATATATAGGCAGACACGGGAAGTGTAACGGAACTCAAATCATATCCTTATTTTTTTTTCATATGAAGTTATGGGAAATATTGTATCTATCAGAGGTTCTATTGTAATTTTCAGAAGTTGAAGCGTCGGATCACAGCTGCTATTGTAACTTTGACATCTTGCCAATATATAAATTGAAATTGAATATTACTTTGACAAACTGTTGCATAACCCACAAATTTCATGGAAAGAATTATTAAATTTGTTAGTCTTGCAATGTTTGGTATTTTTTCTTCGAAGGGTATAAAATGTATTTCATCCATTAATTAATATCAATGTAATGGTATATCAATGAAAACAGCTTTCGTTAATGACTGATAATTCGAAAAAAAAAAAAAGTCTTACATAATAATCAGCAATATTTGATAAAAAGTCAAAGGTATCATTGTATAATTTTAAAGACAAAAAATAAAATAAAACCAAAAACATATTTTTCTTCTAAGGGTATAAAATATATTTTATTTATTAATTAATATCAAAGAAATATGATATCAACGGAAGCAGCTTTCATTAATGACTGATCCATTCAGAAAAATAAACTTTTTCATTTAGTTCTTGCTTAAATTAAAAATTATTGAGTTGGAGGTTTCGAAACTATGTACGCATAAATGATATATACATATGTTATCTATATATACATATAAACAATGCAAAATAAAAGAGAGACACATTTATTTATTTGGGCTGGTCATAAAGGCTGCATATGTTAAAACATTTTTACGACTGTTCTGTCCATTATGTTCGGTACTAGGGTCACACAATCCAAATAAAGGAAAAACAGGAGAAGAAAATCAATTTTCTCCGTTTTTTTTTTCTTTGGGTAGGCTATCGAATAGTGGAAGAACTCCCGCGCTTTTATGACTTTCATGGTTGGACACTTTTCGAATGACTTCCAGCTGTGTTGAATGAGAAGATTCGAAGAAGATTTTGTGTTTAAACTTCATACGTCAGCAGTGTGAAGGCAGACTGTGAGTGGGTCTTTGGACATTTAGATTAAAGTAAGAGGATGTTTCCTTCTTTTATGATCTGCAGCTGGAATGAAGTAACTTCCCCTCGTGAAGCCCAAAGACGGTAAAAAAGTAAGAATAAAACATCAGAAGCTGCTTGTTGGTACAAATCCTCTCTAAGCAAAGTGTCGTAACATTTCTTAAGCAATAGATTCAAGATATGTGGTGAGAGTTCTTGTAAAAAGGGGTGTCGTCAGCAAACAAGCTTTTGATTTAGTTTCAAACCGATATTAACCGAAAATATTACAAAACCAGTAAAATTTTATGGATTAAGATGAAGTTTCTTTGTTAGCATATAGTATAATTACTAAAGTTAATATAGTTTGATGTGGTAATTCTATGTTGTTCTTGGAAATATCAATAAATATTCGATTTCTTACCATATATTGGCAATGACGGGAAGAATAACGGAATTCAAATTATATTCGTATTGATTTTCATTATTTTTTTTTCATATGAGGTTATGGGAAATATTGTATCTATCAGAGGTACTATTGTAATTTTCAGACGTAGAAGAGTTGGATCACATCTGCTATTGTAAGCTGTTATCCGAAATATTGTATCTTTCAGAGTTCTCGTTGTAATTTTCAGAAGTTATTGGTACATAATTGCTGTTGTAACTTTGATAAGTTTGCAATTTTTAAGACAAAAAAAAAATAATAATAAAAAAAAACATATTTTTCTGCTAAGGATATAAAACGTATTTCATCCATTAATTTTTAGCAAAGAAATGTGATATCAATGAAAACAGCTTTCATTAATGACTGATTCATCAGAAAATGAAACCTTTCCATTTAGTTCTTGCTTTTAATAAAACTTAATGAGTCGGAGGTTTCGAAAGTATGTATGCATAAAAGATGTATACATATCTATATATACAAATACACAACGCCAAACAAAAGAGAGACACATTTATTTATTTGGGTTAGTCATAAAGGCTGCATATGTTAAAACATTTTTTACTACTGTGCTGTTTACTATGTTCGGTACTAGAGTCACACAATCCAAATAAATGAAAAAAAGGAAAAGAAAATCAATTTTCCCGGTTTTTTTTCTTTGGATAGGCTATCGAATAGTGGAAGTATTCCCGCGCTTTTATGACTTTCATGGTTGGACACTTTTCGGATGATATCTAGCTGTGTTCAATGAGAAGATTCGAAGCCGAAAAAGAAGTAAAAAAAAGGAAGGTGTTCTCCTTTTGTGTTTAAACTTCATACGTCAGCAGTGTGAAGGCGGAGTGCGAGTGGGTCTTTGGACATTTGGATTAAAGTAAGAAGCTATTTCCTTCTTTTATGATCAGCAGCTAGAGTGAAGTAACTTCTCCTGGTGAAGCCCGAAGAATGTAAAAAAGTAAGAATAAAAATATCAGGAACTGCTTGTTGGTACAAATCCTCTCTAAGCGAAGTGTCGTAAAATTTTTTAGCCAATAGATTTAAGATATGTGGTGAGAGTTCTTGCAAGAAAAGATGCCGTCAGCAAAGAAGAGTTTGATTTAGGTTCAAACCGATATTAACCAAAAATATTGCAAAATATGTAAACATTTATGGATGAAGATAAAATTTCTTTGTTAACATGTAGTTTGATGTGGGATTCCTGTGTTGTTCTTGGAAATATCAATCAATATTCGATTTCATACCATATATTAGCAATCACGGGAAGTATAACGGAATTCAAATTATATCCGTATTTATTTGCATTAGATTCTTTTTTTCATATGATGTTATGGGAAATATTGTATCTATCAGAGGTACTATTGTAATTCTCAGAAGTAGAAGCGTTTGACCATATCTGCAACTGTAAGCTGTTATTCAAAATATTGTATCTATCAGAGTTCTAGTTGTAATTTGTAATTCACACTGGTGACGTATGAAGTTTAAACAGCACAGAAGAACACCTTTTTTTCTTAGAATCTTCTCATTCAACACTGCTGGAAATCATTTGAAAAGTGTCCTTAAAGCTGCAAATTACAAGACAAGAATATTTCGCTTAACTTAATATGGAAAAAATCTAATGGATATAAACAAAATATAATTTGAATTACATTATTGTTCACATAGTATGAAATCGAATACTGATCGATATTTTCAAGAACAACATAAGAATCACACATCAAACTATATTATCTTTTGTATTATGTATGTTAACAAAGAAATTTTATCTTATTTCACCAATTTTTACTGATTTTTTAACAATTACACTTATTATAGGAGACTTTTCACTTTGAAACTATATTAAATTCTTGTTTGCTGACGATATCTTTTCTTAATAGGTCTCTAATCACATATCTTGAATCTATTGGCTAAGAAATTTTAAGACACTTTGTATGGAGAGGATTTGTACCAACAAGCAGTGTCATGTTTTATTCTCTACTTTTTACTGTCTTTTAGATTAGATACATTTTATCTACTACATTAAGATAGATATAGATATAGATTACATACATTTTATCTACTACAATAAGATACATATAGATATACACTCAAGAGCCAAAACATTATTTCGACCCCTACATTTTGCAATGAACTCGCCTGGATGGCGTGGTTTTCAGGTGCTCCAGGCGTTATCAGGTGGAAGTGGTATTTAACTGGTATTAAGTGGTGGTATTAATCCATGCCAAGGCGGGTTGAAGCTGTGTTGCGCGCCAAAAGTGGGCCAACTCGTTATTGACAGGTGGTCATAATGTTTTAGCTCTTGAGTGTAGATTGCATACATTTTATCTACGACAATAACATACATATATATATATAGATTAGATACATTTTAATCTACAATTAATGTTCTATAAACAAAAACCTATTTAAAACATAAACATTTTATTTTTTTTTATATTAGCTAATAAAAAACATTAAAACAAGATATTGAAAATGAATACGTTAGAACATTTTCAAATCCTTCAGTATTTCTTTAGCCATGTTTAACTACCAAATTTAAAAATTTTTGTCATGATAATTTTTTGGTTACCAACAGTTTGCCAAAATGATATTCAATTTCAATTTATATACTTTCAAGATATCAAGAGGGGGCCTGATGGCACCGTGCACAAGATTCGGATTAGAATCCCGGTGGTGCCGTGAATATTTGTAGGGGTTCGGAATCCATTTTAAACCAGCAGGTTCCTATTTAATATGGCTGCTGGTCATGGGTTGACAACCCTACCTTGTAAAAAAACATCTACTGTCTCGAAATCTACCAGTATGCAGAAGAACTTGGCACATCATGAGGCTGCTGCGTCAACGAAGAAGAAAAAGACATCAAGAATTACAGTAACATCTATGATCCACTGCTTCAACTTTTCAAAATTACAATAGCCCTCTGGTAGACACAATATTTCGCATAACAAAATAAGAAAGAAAATTCTAATGGAAATAAATACATATATCATTAGAATTCCATTATTCTTTACATAGCTTGCAATTTACAGTATGAAATCGAATATTGATAGACATTTTCAAGATCAAAAACAAAATATCACATCAAAATATATTTTTTTGTATTTATACATGTCAGCATAGAAATCTTTATTTCATTCCATTGATTTTTACACATTTTGTAATATTTTCAGTTAATATCTTTTTGAAGCTAAATCAAACTCTTGTTTGCTGACGACATCTTTTCTTAGTGGAACTCTCACCACATATCTTGAATCTATTGGCAAAGAAATTTTACGACACTACGCTTAGAGAGGATTTGTACCAACAAGCAGTTCCTGATGTTTTATTCTTACTTTTTACCGTCTTTGGGCTTCAAGAGAAGAAGTTACTTCACTCTAGCTGCAGATCATAAAAGAAGGAAATATCCTCTTACTTTAATCCAAATGTCCAAAGACCCACTCACACTCTGCCTTCACACTGCTGACGTATGAAGTTCAAACACAAAAGGAGAACACCTCATTTTTTTTCTTCTTCACCGGCTTTGAATCTTCTGATTCAACACAGCTGGAAATCATTCGAAAAGTGTCCAACCATGAAAGTCATAAAGTGCGGGAATTCTTCCACTATTCGATAGCCTATGCATAGAAAAAACCCTGAAAAATTGATTTTCCTTTCCTGTTTTTCCTTTATTTGGATTGTGTGCCCCTAGTATTAAACATAGTGGACAGCACAGTCGTAAAAAAAAATGTTTTTAACATATGCAAGCTTTATGACTATCCCAAATAAATAAATCTTTCTCTCACTTTTATTTGACATTGTGTGTATATATATATATATATAAAATATATATGCATACATTTTTTTATGCGTACATAGTTTCGAAACCTCCAACTCGTTAAGTTTTAATATAAGCAGGAACCAAATGGAAAGATTTCATTTTCTGATGTATCAGTCATTAATGAAGGCTGTTTTCAATGATATCTCATTTTTGTGATATAAATTAATGGATGATAAACATTTTGTATACTTAGAAGAAAAAAATATGTTTTTGGTATATAGAATTGTAAAATTACCAAATTTAATAATTCATGGCATGAAATTTGTTGGTTGCGCAACAATTTGTCAAAGTGATATTCAATTTCAATTTATTTATTGCATAGATATCAAAGTTGCAATATCACCTAAGATTCAACGCTTCAAGTTCTGAAAATTACAATAGTACCTCTGATAGACACAATATTTCCCATAACCTCATATAAAAATCATCTAATGAAAATAAATACAGATATAATTTGAATTCCATTATTATACACATGATTGACAATATATGATACGAAATCGAATAATGACTGATATTTATAAGAACAATATAGGTATTTCACCTGAAAATATATTTACTTTTGTAAATATATTGTATGTTAACAAAGAAATTTTAACTTATTCCATTGATTTTTACAAATTTTGATTTTTTTCAGTTAATAACGATAGAAACTTTATCAAATTATTGTTTGCTGACGACATCTATTCTTACAAGAACTCTCACCACATATCTTGAATCTATCGGCTAACAAATTTTACGACACTCTGCTTCAAGAGGATTTGTACCAACAAACAGTTTCTGATTTTTTATTCTTACTTTTTTACCGTCTTTGGGCTTCACCAGGACAAGTTACTTCACTCTAGCTACAGATCATAAAAGAAGGAAATATCTTCTTACTTTAATCCAAATGTCCAAAGACCCACTCACACTCTGCCTTCACACTGCTGACGTATGAAGTTTAAACACAAAAGGTGAACACCTTTTTTTTACTTCTTTTCCGGCTTCGAATGTTCTCATTCAACACAGCTGGAAATCATTCGAAAAGTGTCCAACCATGAAAGTCATAAAAGCGCGGGAATTCTTCCACTATTCGATAGCCTATCCAAAGAAAAAAACCGGTAAAATTGATTTTATTTTCCTGTTTTTCCGTTATTTGGATTGTGTGACTCTAGTACCGAACATAGTGGACATAACAGTCGTAAAAATGTTTTTAACATATGCACCCCTTATGAATATTCCAAATAAATAAATCTCTGTCTCTTTTATTTGACATTGTGTGTGTGTATATATATATATATATATATATGCATACATATTTTTATGCGTACGTAGTTTCGAAATCTCCGACTCATTAAGTTTTAATATAAGCAGGAACCAAATGGGAAAGTTTCATTTTCTGATGTATCAGTCATTAATGAAAGCTGTTTTCCATTGATATCGCATTTCTTTGATATAAATTAATGGATGAAATCCATTTTGTATACTTAGAAGAAAAAATATGTTTTGGGGGACAGAACAGTCGTAAAAATGTTTTTAACATATGCAGTCTTTATGACTATCCCACTAAATAAATGTGTCTCTATTTTGTTTGACATTGTGTATATGTATATATAGATATATATACATTTTTTATGCACCTCTGACTCATTAAGTTTTAATATAAGCAAGAACTAAATGGAAAGGTTTTATTTTCTGATGGATCAGTCATTAAGGAAAGCTGCTTTCATTGATATCACATTTCTTTGATATGAATTAATAAATGAAATACATTTTATCTTTAGATGAAAAAATATGTTTTTGGGATATCACGGGTGTCATACAATGAAAACTGTGATTTTTTAATGAAATTTTGCTGATTATTAATTAAGGACTTTTCTCATGTATCAGTCATTAATGAAATTTCTTTTCATTGATATTAATTTTTTTGCTATAAATTAATGAAAAATACATTTTATACCTTTATATGAAAAAATATGTTTTAATATACATGTTTTAATAATTGTATAATGATACTTCTGTTTTTTATGAAATTTTGCTTATTATTAATTAAGGCATTTTGCTTATTATTAATTAAGGCTTTTTTGGTTTTTAATTAAGGTTTTTATCAATCATTAATGGAATTTAGAAAATACATTTTTATGGCCTTAGCAGAAAAAAAAATATTTTTGGTATATGTGTTTTAAAAGTCATGCTATGATACCTGTGATTATGTATGAAATTTTGCTGATTTATAATTAAGACTTTTTCCTGATGTATCAGTCATCAATGAAAACTGTTTTCCTTGGTATGACATTTCTTTGGTATAAATTAATTCATAATTTTTTTTTGTATACTTGTCTAACAATTATGAAATGACACATTTGATTTTTCATGAATTTTCTTATTATTAATTAAGTATTTTTTTCTGATGTATCAGTTATTATTGAAAGTCGTTTTCATTAACATCACATTTTTTTCCTTTAAATTAAGGAATGTAGTACTTTTTATAGCTTTAGAAGAAAAATATTTTTTGGTACACATTTCTTAAAAGTCATGCAATGGCACTCTGATGTTTTATAAAATTTTACTGATTATTAATTAAGGTTTTTTTTGTCTGATGTATCAATCCTTAATGAAAGCTGTTTTCATTGATATCACATTTCTTTGATATAAATTAATTGATAAAATACATTTTATAACTTTAGAGAAAAAAATATTTTTAGTACACCTTTCTAAAAGTCATGCAGTGACACTTCTGATGTTTAATGAAATTTTGCTGATTATTAATGAAGGCCTTTTTTTATCTGTCAGTCAGTAGTGAAAGTTGTTTTCACATTTCTTTGATATAAGTTAATAAATGAAATAAATTTTACAGCCTTAGAAGAAAAAAATATATTTTTGGTATACCTGTCTCAAAAATTAATATATATATTTGATAGATAGATAGATATACGTTTTATTCAAATTTAAAAGGCTTTAAAATTTTGAACCTTTGGATATAATTTAGGAAGTTTTAAGTTAATTCCATTTCCTGTAATCAAGCCTGTATCTGTTTAATTTATACAATGAAATTTAAGACTTTTGTGTTTGTTTTTAATATTAATGCACTTAGTATTTAATCAGATAATTTCGAAAATATATTAAGTTCAATTTGTGGAAAAAAGTAACCATCTCTTAAATACATCTATCCGATTTTAATTAGACTATTAATTAATTATAAATACCGTAAGACAAAAAGTGAATATATAATAGAAACAAAATCTATGCATTCATTTTATTTTATTTCAGTACATTGCGGTCTGTTTGAAAAAGACCAATTTTGAAGTGAATTAAATTATTTTCATCTTAAATTTGTTTATTTTTATTTTTTTTATTCATATTTTCCTATTTTATTATTAATTTTAATTTAAAACAAATACTTTTAATAAAGTTAAATATTTATTTATTTATTATTATTAAGTTATTTTGATTTTCGACGTTTTATTTATTCATTGCTCGCTTTTTATTTAATTATTTTGCAAATTGATTTATATTTCTTACTTAGGACTGTAAACATTTTAATTAATTTTTATACAATGATTAATACATTCATATTATATATTTTTATGATATTATATTTATTGATTCATATCATGCATTATATTAAGCCATTTTTTTTAATTGAAAGACGTATGAAATAATCATATTTTACTATGCTCAAATTTTTTTTCCTGGATATTGGAATATTGAAGATAAAGCAATTGAACTTCTGATAAAATGAAAGAATATAATTTCTTCCTGTATGTTTGTGTATTCTAAATTATGTTATGTGTTTGTGTATTCTTAATTCTCATTTAAAAGTAACATTTCTTAAATCATAGTTTTACACCTTTTGTTCTTTCTAGCTTTCAGTGGTCATATCCAGGCACTTCAATTCAAATTTTCAATTCAAATTCAATTCAAATTTTAAACTCTATTTGAAATTGAAGATTGCATTGATTATATGTTACTTTTATTCTACGATACATTTTGCAATTTATGATAACATATGCATATAAAGCAAAAAGTAAAGAAATGTAAGATTTTTTTCCTACATCATACTGTAACGATATCCGCTATAAGAACTCTATAAGCCCCAATAAATTCATCCTCGGTAAAGTTCACAGAATTAAAGTCATAAAATCAAGTGCAGTGTATGTTCTCAAATGTAAAAATTACATGGTTTCACCCGACGCGCACGAGGACAGACATCAGTAGTAGCTACACCAATGCGGTGCAAGTGTTTATTGAGAAAATCATGTCCTATTGAGAGTCTGAAATTTTACTGTAAGCACTGTACGTGGCAAGTCCTTTGGGATGGGTGATGAAATAAGTATATTCCACGTTTTATCAGCTGAAAGGAGTTTGCAAGTTTGTTTTAAGGGTCCGTCTATTTTCTTCTTTACCTCAGAACTAAATTGATGAAAGGATAAATTAAGATATGTAAGAAATGACAGATAAATGTCTTCATAAATAAAAAACACTCGCTATGCTTGTTTGAATATTAAAGGGCTTATTTCTTTTTTATGACGCCACTTTAGTGTGTACTGTCATCCCTTACAGGTGTTAGTTGTCCCATTAAAAAATTATGAAACTCCAACTAGATGTAATAATGACTTATTAAATATAGCCTTACTGATGATTAAATAATTTATTTCATGGTTATTTTTATTATATATATTATTTTAGAAAACCGCAAAAATATTTATAAACAATTTCTAAAAATGAAAAATAATAATTGTTTTATAAAGTTAAAAAAAGAGTAATTAAATCAATCAATTAAGTTTGTTTTAAGGGCCCGTCTATTTTCTTCTTTACCTCATCTAAATCAAATCACGATATTTCAATACTATGGCTTAAGAAAGAAAAAAAAATCAATTAAACAATAAAGGTGTCATCTAACTTTATTAATAGGTATTCTAAACTTTATTAACAATACAGAGAAGCAAAACAAAACAAAAGCTATCTAGAGACAAAGTATATTAGAGCTTAAAGTGAATGCTGAATGATAAACGTTATAAATAATTTATGGTTATTGGGATTTTTGTCACGATGCTAAAACTTAAAGCAATTTCATCAAATGCTTCTTTAGGGAATAGGGGAGTTGAGTCTTAAGTAACAAATCATGGGAAAACGAGAATGGTAGCTACTCAAAAGCTCCCTCCCTAGGGTAAACATATAAAATGCTGGCACTTCAAATAAAAGGCTGTAAAACGTGGCATTTATATTGAGGGTCTTGCACATATAAAAGTATATTTTAATCTTACTGTAATAAATTTGTGAATAAGTTGTTGATTTTGTTTTTAACGTGTTGCTGAATTTAGTTTGTATCAGTATTCAGAAAATAAACTACTAACAGTTCTTGGTGAAGTCAGTCTGATAGTTATTGCCATGAGGGCTTCCAGAAGTAATTGTACCACATTGCCGTATTGCAAGAAAGACATCATTAAAAAATGCTGTCAGGTAGTCTGAATGCCTATACGAGATGTCCGTGCATGATCTATATCAATTTTCAGTAAACAATAATTACAGACTGATAAGCAATGGCATTACAAGGTGTCTTCAACGTCCACATCCGTTCACGCTCTCTTTATGTGTCACTGAATACTGAGTACTTTGAATTGATGTTATGAGCCATTAGAAAAGCAAAGATGTTGCACATTCAGTGCTATCCAAGATTCACCATCAATGTAGTGCACTACATCAACAGTAATTCCACCATTAAGCCGTGCTTCCTTCTACGCACTCCAAAGAGCGCCTCCTGTGGTATTCAGGAGAAATGGTCAGTAGGCTTCGGGAATTTCACAGGAGAGGAAGAATAGAGCAACATGCACTTCTGCACAGAAACGTTTAGTTTGTAATTTGTCCTCTTCTACAGAAATATATTCAAAGCAGCCCTATGCAATAGTTGGCCTACATATTCTCACTTTTAGAGGAAATATATTTCGCGCATCCACCGCGTACGTGAGTATCTATATTTTCGGTATAGAAATGGAATCCTTCCACGAATCTATGTCTTTAAATGTGTTAAATATTGTATGTCTTTAATTGTTTGTATGCGGTGTTTGTTCGTATGAAAATATAGCTGTGAGTTCTCAAACTTGTATCTCAACCTAACTACACTCATTTACAATCCAGTTGCACAATTCAACAGCAAATTTGAATAAATACTCGCAAAAGGAGCTTTTAGATTTTATATTCACCTGGTCTACATATTTATATTGCACATCATTGGCATAACGAATCGAAGAGGCACATCCCTGGCCTTTTCGATTTGGCATTACTTGTTGGTTTCCAATCAATACTCTTTGTTCTGAAATCTGAAATATGCTAGCTACCAGAGTACTTTCGATCACTTTGTATATGCTAATGAAGGACTTTACATCTAAGACATGACACTAAGGGATCAGCGAAAGTGTACCATGCATAGCAATTCGCATTCCGTCCATTTTGGCATCTGGTTGACTTTGTATAAGTATATGCTATTCATTATTATTAATACGCTTTTATTAGTTTCACCTGTATGTTTGTATGTATGTATGTTTGTATGTATGTGTGTTTGTATGTATGTAACTGACTCTTTGGGCTCGATTTTGCCCTACTTTAAGCGATCCGATTTAATTTAAAAGTTGTAGACTTATCAAGGACCGATGACAATAAAATATTTTGATAAGTTTATTATCTCATTATGATTAGGATAGCCAGGATTAGTGATTAAAACAACACACAGCCTTTGAAAAGTCATCTTGATCAGCGCTTACTTTTTCCTCTGGAGATCTGCTTCTCCTCACACACACTATATAAGCTGCAAAGAAACATTTACATGCATCTTTCAGATATTCAAACCTACGTGGGACAGCGGCACAACGGATAACGCGCCTGATTAGGAGATTCCCTGTTCGAATCCTGGCTGGCTCGACATATACTCATTTAGCCTTTGTTTTACTCACAATTAAACTATTGTAAGAACCAGTCCTCCGTACCGGGACCTCATTTAAATATTATAGTTTAAAAACACTAAAAAACACGCTTTTAGAGTTAATCAAAATAAAAAAAAAATATTAATTAATAGTTTAAAAATTTTTTAAAAAACACGTTTTTTTAGTAAATCAAACTAAAAAGTAAAAAATAAAATAATAGTTTAAAAAAACTAAAAAACACGTTTTTAGAGTTAATCAAACTAAAAAGTAAAAAATAATTGTTAACATAAGAATAAAATGACTGAAGAGAAAATGAATGTCACAGCTCTAAAAGCGTGGGGTGCTTTCTATGACATTTTTAAACTAACTCTGCATTTCGGAATGAAACTAGTGAAAAATTATAACGATTGATATCGAGCACCCCACTCTTTTAGAACAGTGACATTAATTTTCTCGTCAGCCATTTTATTCTTAAGTGAACAATTATTTTCTACTTTTTAGTTTGATTAAATCTAAAAGCGTGTTTTTTAGTTTTTTAACTATTATTTTTTATGTCTTATGGTAAAAACGTTAAGCGGTCAACATACTGTCTGGCAACCAATATGAGATGCTCATATGCCATTGAATTTTTACGTTTTCTGAACGCAGTAATTGCAACACACGCCATTCGCATATTCGGTACTACACCTTATAATCTATTTACGAAAAGTGGCATCTATCATAATTTAGAAAGATTTTATAATTAGCATAATACTAGGCCATTGTGTTTTTAATTAAAAAATATTGTTGATATTGAGTTATATAAATAAGTTAGTTTACTTATTACTTATGAGAAAAACGAAATAAAATGTGTATTATATTTTATTTATTTCCGATCCGAAATAAAGTTATGCCAAAAAGGAAACAATGGAAATTGGAAACAATGTTGACAACAATGGAAGACAATGTTAAAGCGCATGATCGTGAAAGGAAAAGAATAGCCCGTTCGAAGTCAGAACTCGTGCCCTCCAAAATGCCCTTCAACGGGAGCGTCGAGCTCTCACGCGTCAACAGGCTATCAACCCTCCCGATGACAATATTAAACACACGAAATGTGTTCAAACTCCTTCTCTTTACTCTCCCTCCTGTTCTTTTAAAAATGTGTGGCCATATACCTTCATACACTCATGTCCATAAATTAAGGATAATGAAGTTCAGGCAAAGAAAGAGGCAGAAGCAAAACAAATTTGACTTATTTGTAAAGTCTATTTATTAAACAAAAGGTAAAGAGCAAAAAAGATGCTATATGTTTGACATAATTAATAAAAATTGCGATTTTTACTCCCTGGAGCAAATTTCAAAAAAGAACCTGTTTACAAAAAACAGTACATCATGGTTAGTATGATGGTTAATATGAAGTATGTCTCCCGGACGAGGCAATACAGGCCTTACAACGCCTAGGCATGCAGAGTATCAAATGATCAATCTGATCTTGAGGAATATTACACCACTCATCAAGAAATGCCCTCCGAAGTTCCGGTTGACAGGTGGGAAGGGGTTGACGGGCTGCAATTCGTCGGCCAAGCATATCCCACACATGCTGTATTGGATTCAAGTCCGGTGAGTATGCTGGCCAATCCATACCGGTGATATCCTCCAATTGAAGGCATTCGTCTACAACGTTTGCACGGTGTTGTCATCCATAAACAGAAATTCAGCACCCATGGCGCCCAGAAACAAACGTACATGTTTTTCCAGAATGACATCCCGATATATGTGGCCTGTCATCGTTACACTCTGAACATGCAGGTCAGTTCTCGAACCAAGAATAATTCCTCTGCAAACGAGCCATCCTGCACCACCGTAACGGTGTCGTTCAATGGTGGTAACGGGTCTCTTGGTGGAAACGGGTACCTGGCGCTCTCCAAATGAAAGTCCGGCGAGAATCAGACTGCAAACTAAACCTGGACTCGTCGGAAAACATCACACCAGAATACTGTTGCGGTGTCCACAGTGCATGCTCTCTAATCCAGGTTAATCGCAGGCGACAGTGAGTTGCGGTAAGTGGAACACATCTGACAGGCCTACGAGCATATAGACCAATGTGCCCTAAGCGTCAGTACACGGTCTGCCTTGAAACTGTCGTACCGGTAGCTGAAGAGAGCTGACGAGACAGGTCTGATGCTGTGCTCCGTCTGTTTCTTTTAGCAGTAACTGCTAAATACCGGTCCTCATTCGGCGTTGTAATTCGGGGGCGACCTGTGCTGTAACATCTACTCACATTACCATCATCTTGGAATCGTTGTCAAAGCCTGGAGATGACACTCTGGGCGATTCCAAGTTCATCGGATACTTCCAGCTGGGTACGTCCACATTCCAGTCGTCCGATAATTCTACCACGTAAAAAATCATCCAAATGCTTCCTTTGTGCCATAACTATGCGGTTATTGCACTGAAAGGCTTTTAAAGCGCTTGTGAACAATTTTACTTCTTTGCCACCATTCTTTATATACCCCTCTCTTACACTCTCGTCATTGTGACGTATTATCCACGCCATCTGGTGGTTTCCTGTAATTTGCATATCCTTCTTCAAGATGTGTGTGATAATTCTACAGGTGAAATTTTTATTTTATAGTTCAATTTCTGTGTAATTCTGAATTTTCCTTAATTTATGGACATGTGTGTATATGTGGTCTATTCTCCCCCTATCCTGAACGTTGCATTGCATTGACAGTTGCTTATCGCGATATAGCTTACACTTTTGTCTGGAACATAAAGTATGGACATCTCACAAATTTAGTTCAGCCCATTACAGTTCGTTTCAGTGTTAAAAGTCATTTCCATGTCCAATTCATAAAGAGAAAATGATCATACAGAGTAATCATTTAAATCCCATTAAAGGTGAGTTACATTCTTTAAGAAGATGCCTTTTGAGACGATGTATCCAACACTGTACATGACTTACGCCATGCTTACAAATATTATTATTTTTCATGACATATCTCTACAGAAATTATGTAATGTGATATAATTAAAACAGACAAAGGAAATAATTGAATGTAATTTTTAAAACAAAGGAATAGCTAAAACTGTCACAAACAGGGAAGACAGCTTAAAAAAAGACCCAACAATAATTTATTTACTTGAGAATCTTCAACTCGTAAAGTTATGGAGAAATACAAACTGCATAGCAAGGTTTATTAAAAATTAAATATATTAACGAAACCCATGCAGAATGAGCTGAATTTTGAAGAGAAAGATAAAAGCTGAGAGGCGTAATTACAATTGTCCGCTAAAACTAAAATATGTTGTAGTTACTCTAATTATTTCTTTCCACTTGATGGTTCATTCAAAATTAAATGTAAAAGTTGGAAAGTATGAGTATGAATCATAAATCTTTTATTCGTCATTTTAAATCAAACATTTTTCTTTTAAAATAACAAACAATAATATAAAAGTGTGAATATTTTTTTTTTAATTTTAGCAGCAGTTTTTCTCAGATATTAATTCGTTTAGTTTCTTAAATTTTACAATTTTAAAACTATTGCTTTTAGATAACTAATCGGATATTCACGAAAGTCAAATTTTTATTCACTTCAAAAACATAATAAAATGAATAAAATAATAACAATTAATTTTCAATGGTCTTATACTTGTTCGTTACAATTGTGACTTATTGCAGGTGTTTAATAAATTATAGCCTGAAAAAAGAAATATTAATCACGCTGCACGTCTTTAAAATATTAGTTTAAAGACGTACAGAGAAATTCATGTAAATATATATTGTATGGCATGCCATTTAAATATAATTTAGTTATAAAATTAAATTCATATGAAATTTTCTGAAACAGAAGTATTTTTTTTTTCTTTTTCCTAATTATTACAGAACTGTGGTAAATTTTAAATTTTGCTTTACATTTTTCAATTTCACTTATTTTAGCTGTATAAATGCATTTCAGACTCAAGAGATTCGAAATGTAATCATGTAATGTATCCTGCTAGAACGTCTACTGTAGAAAAGTTGCAAAAGAGATTTAAAAATTAAAAACATTAACACTAAATACATAACCAATCACTTCGTATCAGATGAAATAAAAATATTTTATCCAATATATTATTTATTTGTAAATGAAATAATTTTTAAATATGAAATAAAGACAATATTTAATTAAATAAATTAAGATTAATTAAATAAGCTTAAATTAAATAAGGATTTAAATAAATAATTTTAAAGCAAATAATTGCATTGCAAATTTAACAAAAAATATATTTAGTTTGTTTCCTATTGAATATTTTTAAATTTTTAACTGTTAATTTATGATTTGTTTTAAATTAGTCTTTAATATATTATTTAATACACTGAAAATATAACTCATCATATATATATATAAATAAAATATATATAAATAAAATATAATAAAATTATTATTTAATATATATAAATAAAATTTTAAAAACAATTAAAATTAAATTAGAATATAACAATTAAAAATTTAAAATTTAATTTTAATTGTTTATAAAATTTTATTTATATATATTAAATAATAATTTTATTATATTTGATTTAGAAATTTGTAATAGAAACAAAACTTTTAACTATTTTACATATATATATACATATATATATATATATATACATATATATATATATATATATATATATATATATATATATATATATATATATATATATATATATATATAAAATAGTTAAAAGTTTTGTTTCTATTGAATATTTTTAAATTTTTAATTGTTTTATTCTAATTTAATTTTAATTGTTCATAAAATTTCATTTAGCATATTATGTAATACTTTGAAAATATAACGTCTTAAATAATAGTTCAAATTAGATTTTTACAAAAAAATTTAAATCAAAAGTTTCATTTTTCTTTAAATTTAAAACTGTCTGCAAAGAGGACGATTCTAATGTCATATTCAATTTTGAATAGCACGTACTTTTAATAACTAACAATTAAACGAACTGTCAAATATAATTTCCAAATAAGTATTAATTTAAATCGAAATATGAAAAGCAACCTGTCAAGGTAATACAAAAGTACTAAACTTAAATAAAAATGATTACAAAAGAATTTGACAATCTAAAGGCAAATAAAAGTCTTTGCTAGAAATTTCACTTAAAAAGTATCATTTAGTAAAGTCAAATATGTTGAATTCAATTTATCCCCCAACTCAAACAAAAAATATTCTTTCACCGACACAGTTCGAGTGCGGATGTGCCACACTTTGAATTTCGGTCATTTCTAATTTCTAATTTGTATATATATTATTAAATAAGGCAATATCTGATTGTAAAATACTCTTATATTTCAAGTAAAAAATCCACATGCCGCCTAACTACAAATGAAAATAGCTCAGTTATAAAATCTGAATGTTTGTTACAATACTCTGCTGCAAACTCACCCAAAAGTATGATTTTTAATTGTTAAATTGGGACTTATTTTAAATTGTTCATAAAATCGATCTTTAACGTACTATTTAATACACTGAAAATATTACTTCTCAAATATATATATATATATACATAATATTTAAAAGTTAATAGTATAATTTTAAAGCAAATAGTTACATAGAAATATATTAAAAAAAAGCATTTATTTTGTTTCCTATGGAATATTTTTAAATTTTTGATTGTTAAATAATGATTTTTTTAAATTGTTTATAAAATCGATCTTTAATATATTATATAATTAATTGAAAATATAACTTTTCGTATATACATATACATGCATATACACAAAATAATTCAAAACATATTTTTAACAAAAATTTAAATCAAAAGTTTCATTTTTAAAAAATTTAAAATGAATATAGTAAATTAAATTCAAAACTGTCTCCAAAGATGACGATTCTATTATCATATTCAATTTTGAATAGCACGTACTTTTATAATTAATAATTAAACGAACTGCCAATTACAATTTCCAAACAAGTATTAATTTAAATCAAAATATGAAAAGCAGCCTGTCAAGGTATTACAAAAAATATTAAATCCTAATAAAAACGATTACAAAAGAATTTGATAATGGAAACGCAAATAAAATAATTTCTAATTTGTATATATAATCTATATAAACCTTTTCGTATTTTCATTTATAATATTATTTGTTATATTATATATGGAATTTTTTGTATACTTCAATACAAATATTATTTGAATATTTTCCAATATCTATTTGAAAATATATATAAAACTTTTGTATTTTCATTTGTAAGGTTGCATGTGGAAAATTATTTTCCAATATCTAATTTGAAAGTATTCTTGTATTGTAGTAAAATTCCACATAAATAAAATAAAAAAATTTTATATCTCTAAAAAATACGTGATTTTCAACAGGTACTCCAAAATAAAGTCGCTAGAAGAGCAGTTATATACACTGAAGTGACAAAAGTCATGGGATAGCATTATGCAAATTTTCAGATGGCAGTAGCATCGCGTAGAACAGGTATAAATGCGCAGTGCTTTCGCAGAGCTTTCATTTCTGTTCAAGTTATTCATGTGAAGAGGTTTTGACGTGATGATGACCGCACGACGGGAATTAACAGACTTTGAAAGCGGGATGTTAGTTGGAGCTAGACGCATGGGTCATGCCATTTCGGAAATCGTTAGGGAATTCAACATTCCCAGATCCACTGTGTCAAGAGTGTGCCGAGAGTATGAAATTTCAGGCATAACATCCCACCATGGACAGCGCAGTGGTCGACCGCCTGCACTTAACGACCGAGACCGGCGACGTCTGCAAAGAGTCGTAAATTCTAACAGACAAGCAACACTGCGTCAAATAACCGCAGAAATCAATGTAGGAGGTACAAGGGACTTGTCTGTTAGAACTGTGCGGAGAAATTTGGCTTTCTTGGGCTATTCCAGCAGAAGACCGACTCGAGTGCCTTTACTGACAGAACGACATCGCTTGCAGCGACTCTCGTGGGCACGTGAGCATATCGGTTGGTCCCTAGATGAATGGAAAACCGTGGCCTGGTCCGATGAGTCACGATTTCAGTTGGTAAGAGCTGATGGTAGGGTTCGAGTGAATTTTACTTCCAATACAAGAATATTTTCCAATATTTAATTAGAAAATATTCTTGTATTGTAAGTAAAAATTCCACATGCAATCTAACTACAAATAAAAGAAAAATTTTATATCTCTAAAAAATATGTGATTTTCAACAGGTACTCCAAAATAAAGTCGTTAGAAGGGCAGTTATATATTATTATTTAGCTTTACAGAGATTAGTGTGTCTCGTGTAGCTTTCTTTGATTACTACGAAAAGCTTACCAGTTTACATATTTTTCTCATTTTTGACTTTTGTGCAAGATTTAAATTGTTGGTTATTGTTGAGTTTTGGACCCAACACCCTCAGCTAAAAAATCTGAACGTGTGTTACAATAGTCTGCTGCAAACTCACCCAAAAATATAATTTTTAATTGTTCAATTGTTTACGAAATCCATCTTTAATATATTATTTAATACACTGAAAATATAAATTCTCATATATATATATATATATATATATTATATTTAAAAGTTAATAGTGTAATTTTTAAGCAAATAGTTTCATCGAGAAATTAAAGAAAAAACGTTTAGTTTGTTTCCTATAGAATATTTTTAAATTTTTGATCGTTAAATTGTTTATAAAATTAATATTTAACGTATTATTTGATACACTGAAATTATAACTTTTCGTATACATACATGCATATATATAAATATACAAAATAGTTCAAATCAGGTTTTTACAAAAATTTATATCAAAAGTTTCCCGTTTTAAAAATTTAAAAAGAATATAGTAAATTAAATTTAAAACTGTCTCCAAAGATGACGATTCTACTGTCATATTCAATTTTGAATATCACGTGCATTTCATATTTAATAATTAAATGAACTCGCCAATATTTTCAAATTAAATGAAATATGAAAAGACAACCTGTGAAGGTAATACAAAAGTACTAAACTCAAATAAAAAACGATTACAAAAGAATTTGTCAATTTAAACGCGAATAAAATCCTTTGCTAGAATTTTCACTTAAAAGTATCATTTAGTAAGGTCAAATATGTTAAATTCAATTTTCTCCCCAACTCAAACAAAAAATATTCATTCACCGACACAGTTCGACTTTCATCACCTCTGCAGGGAGGGCCAGTGCGCATGCGCCACACTTTGAATTTCGGTCGGCAACTGTTTCGGGACTTCAGTTGCCTTTCGGACTTCACAGGGGGCAGAGTGCCAATTATTTGCTTGCCCACAGCTATAGCGCCGCTTCACGGCAAACAATCGCTTCAGTGAAAACTATTTTCACGTGTTTTTTGTTCCACAAACTTGTTGCTTTGCGTGCGTTGTACTCTTTTATTAAGCTTATTAACAGAAAGTTTTGAAGAAGTCGTCAAGAAAGTTTGTTCAACATTTTAAGTTCTTGGAAGATTTAAGAAAATAATTGTTCAAAACTTAAACTGCAACTTTCTTTTAAAATAACTGCTGTTATATAATAATTAATATTTGTTTAGATGAAATTGCTCTATTTAATATAAGAAGTCAAATCATTATTAGGTGTCTGCAATATTTTGAATAAACATTGTCTTTCAGTTTAAAATATTTCAATAGCGTAAAACTATGATATAGAGAAAATTAACAGCTTTGCCAAGTACATTTTGACTTATATTTGAATTATGTACCTTAATAAAAGGGTTTTGAGAACTTTAAAGTACTTCCAATAATTAATAAAATAGTATAATTTAAACATTATTGAAGACATCGAAGTATAACAAGAGAAAATAATTGTGTTTGTGATAAATAATCTAATACATTTGACATGTGGATTGAAATTTTATTGTATGCCACCTGTATGATGGGAATTTTGGGTCGAAAGCATGGTAAGATACAGATTTATTATTGTTTATTAGTTGTTTAGAAAATTAGAACAGCGCAAGTGTTCAGCAAATTGACATCCATGAATTAAATTTATTAATGTTGTATTTAGAATATTAGAACAGCGCAATTGTTCAGCAAAATGACATCCAGAAATTAAATTTATTATGGTTTCTTAGTATTTACGAAAGTGTTCAGCAAGATGACATCCATAAATTAAATTTAGTATTGTTTATAAGTATTTACGAAAGTGATCAGCAAAATGACATCCAGAAATTAAATTTAGTATTGTTTATAAGTATTTACTAAAGTGTTCAGCAAAATGACATCCATAAATTAAATTTAGTATAGTTTATAAGTATTTACGAAAGTGTACAGCAAAATGACATCCAGAAATTAAATTTAATATTGTTTCTTAGTATTTACGAAAGTGTTCAGCAAAATGACATCCTGAAATTAAATTTATTGTTTCTTTTTAGTATTTACGAAAGTGTTCAGCAAAATGACATACAGAAATTAAATTTATTATTGTTTCTTAGTATTTACGAAAATGTTCAGCAAACTGACGTACAGAAATTAAATTTATTGTTGTTTCTTAGCATTTACGAAAGTGTTCAGCAAAATGGCATACAGAAATTAAATTTTTATTGTTTCTTAGCATTTACGAAAGTGTTCAGCAAAATGACATCCAGAAATTAAATTTATTATTGTTTCTTAGTATTTACGAAAGTGTTCAGCAAAATGACAAACAGAAATTAAATTTTTTATTGTTTATTAGTATTTACAAAAGTGTTCATCAAAATGGCATACAGAATTTAAATTTTTATTGTTTCTTAGCATTTACGAAAATGTTCAGCAAAATGACATCCAGAAATTGAATTTATTATAATAAACAATAATGTTATAAGGATTTTCAGTAATATAAAACTCTTATTTCTTAGATGTATGGAAAACATATTCTGCTGATCAATGTTATTTAATTAAAAACCTTTAAAAATTATTTTGAATTGTTTAACTTATATTAAAATTTATATATTAAATAAATAAAACTTTTGCAATGATATTTGTCTAAAATTGCATAAAGATATTTTGTTAACATTGCCATTAAACATTATCTGAATAACTGGTGTATGAAGAAAAAATTGTGCTAATAAATGTTATTTAATTAAAAACCTTTTTTTAAATAATTTATTTTTATTATTTTAAATTGCTTAACTTATATTATAATTTAGATGTTAAATTAGTTACGTTAAGTAAATATTTATTTCGTAATGATATTTGTTTAACAGGAATAAAGAAAATTTTTCAGAGTTGCCGTTAAATATTAAATGAGTATAACAACAAAATATCGCAAAAAATTAATAAAATATTAATTTTAATTATAAATAAATTTGCTATAATAGAATCATTAGCACAAACATAAATATATATTTATATGCACGCACTTTATTAAATTTTTGTGATTGACATAACAAAACTACTTAGCAGAAAGATTAATTTTAAACATTAGAAATTAAATTTATGTATTAAGTAAATATTTTTTTTTGCAATAATATTCATCCAAAAGTGCAGAAAGGAAATTTGTTGAAAGAACGTTGCCATTAAATATTATATAAATATAACAGCAAAAAAGCTGGCAATAAAACATTATTTTTAATTTTTTATAAATTTTGCATAACAGAATCATTTTTACAAAAATAAATTTAGGTTTTTATCCACACAGTTTATTAAAATTTCATCAGTCTAACAAAACAATTTCGCAAAAAGATTAATTCTCAGTGATTAACAATCTAAATATATATTTCCAAAAATGTATAATTTAAATAATTTAGAAAGTGGAAGTTCTAATAGAAAAATTAGTTATATAACTGTAAATTTCTCTCTGTTTTTTATTCTTATCTTTTATGCAAAAGTTCTAGCAACACAACCTTTACATACAGTGTAACATACGTAAATCTTTTAAAAAGGAATGAAAACAAAAGCAGAAATTTCAAGTCCATGAACGAAGGTGTTTTTGTATTTCGATTCTCCAGTATAAAATGTCACAAAATTGTTTCATAACACAAACGCTTAACTTGATGAAAAATAAATTTTTTCACAGAAATACTAAATTAAATTTACAATATTGCGTTAATATCTATCAATATTTAATAAATATATTTTTCATTAAACACATCAACTATTCACTGTGTCATAAAACATAAAATAGTTTCATTATTTGTCGTTATTGCACATTATATGGTTTTAGGTATGGCATATTATATTATTTCAACATAAATATGTAGCAATTTTATATAACTTATTTAATATTCTACATAGAAAAAATTTGCTTTACTCAAAGTAATATTTAATGTACATTTGTAGTAATATGAGTGTTTAAATTAATAAACTAAATATTTACCATATGCAAAAGTTGTAGATAAAATAAGTAAGTATATGATAAAACGAAATAGACAAGAATAATTTTGAATAAATTTTTTATGTATAGATTAAAAGGTGGTTTATATCTTTCCAAAATAATACTAATTTTACTAAGTAATGCGCAATATTGATGTGGTAAGTCAAACTGTTTTTTTTTTTTCAAGCTGAAAAATTACTAGTTATTGTGTAATTTAAGAGTTCAAAATTAGTGAATGATATTATACAGGAAAAAAATTCAAAGTATTAAGAATTATGTGCAGATTGATTGTCGAAGCACTAAATCATTAAAAACTAAAAAAACAATTTCCAGTAAAATAAAATAAATAAAGTTAATTAAAATTACTTTTTTGTTATGTTGTATTTTTAGCGTGCGTCTCCATGATTAAAAGAAGTCAGATTATTAGTCATTATATTATTAGACATTATAGTTTTACAAGTAGTCTTATGGAAGTCTGAAGAAAGCATGTAACACTCTATATATATATATATATATATATATATATATACATATATGCATAGAGAGAAAAAAATATATAAAAATGCACGAGACAGGATAGGCAATTTTGTCAGAAAAATTTAGTCAGTTTATAAAATAAAGCAGTGGAAATAGAATTCGCAGCACACGAACTTTCATGTGCTTCTTAAATAGTCCCTTCAAAAAATTTTATCAAATGTAAAAGAGAAAAAAAATTAATTCATTAAGTTTCGAAATATTCCTACATTGCTGCGAGAAAGATGAAAACTAGCTTATATACTTCAATTAAGTGTATATTTCTAATAAATTTAATAACACATATAACTTTGAAATGTGAATAGCTTAGATAGCTTAGTTTCTGAAAAGCTAATGGTAAAGATATAAAACTAATGGTATATATATATATAAATATATATATATATATACGTATATAAATAGAAACAGTAATGTTTATATTAGAATCATCAATTTCCACATTTTAATACATTTTCCTCAAAGTTCAAAGCTTCTGTTCCGATATTGGTTTCTAAGAAATGACGGAATTATGAATATAATCTATGCAAACCATTTTCCCTATTTTTATTAATTGAAATATATAAAATATTATAGTTATGAAAATGTTTTTTATAGAAACAAAGCTTTTTTATTTATTAACTGGATGCTTAGTAAATATTAGAATTATTAAAAAAAATGCACCATGATAGTTAATTTATAACACTGGATAAGGAACGGTTATTGTTTCACTATGATTTTTAATTTTTAATTTGCTTAGACAAAGTGTTACATATTTCTCCTTTATAAGGAAATGTGCGAATTAACAGGGTATTTTCAATGTAGAATAGCTAGTATATATATAAATAAATAACTATATATATATATATATGCATATATATTAAATAAGACAGAGTCTAAATGGAAAATATTCGTATACATCATGCAAATACTGCACATACAGCCTAACAAATGAAAATAAGTAGTATTAGGTACCGTCTTATTTAAAAATGTATATATTTATTTACACGCTTGCTATTTCCCATTGAAAATACCCAGTTAATTCGAATTCTTTATAAATGAGAATTATTTTACACTTTTCCTAATTTGTATATAAATATATATATTTTTAAAATAAGGCAGTACCTGATTGGAAAATATTCATATATATTAAGCAATAAATACGTATGCAGCCTAACTGCAGTTGAATATAAGTATAATTATTAGTTATTATCTTATTTAAAAGATATATATATATATTTATGTACACACTAACTGTTCTGTATTGAAAATACTCATTTAATTCGAATATTTCTTTATAAAGCAGAAATTGTTAGCACTTTTTTCTAATTTATATATACATATATATATATATATTTAAATACAGCAGTACCTAATTGGAAAATATTCTTATATTTCAAGCAAAAAATCCACATGCAGACTAACTACAAATGAAAATAGGAAAACATTTTATGTGTCTCTAAAAGTATGTTTTTCAACTGGCATGTATTACAAAATAAAGTCAATGCATTAGTCGGTATATAGCAGATACAGTTTTACAGATTATATTGTGTCTCTCCTAGTTTTCTTTGAATACAACAGAAAGGCTGTCCAGTATACAGATTTTCCCCACTTTTGGCATTGGCATTAATTATGACTTTTCTTGTTGGCTTTTTATCCAACTCCCTCCCTCAGCTTCTCTTAACGTGTAGACTGCTGCAAACTCACTCAAAAATATAAAAACCTAAATATCACACAAACCTAAGCATTATGTTTTTTATACAGAAAGAAGCCCTTTTTTTTCAGTCGTGGTTAATAACTCTGCCACTTGGTAAATCAGAGAAATTAAATCAATGTTATCCATTAAAAATAAATATGTTACATTATAATCCTGTCCAATGATTTTTCTGAAATGATCTTAAATCGAAAATTCAGTTTGCCTAAATGTACAATCGTTTCAAGAAACTTATTACTTTCTCGATTATTGCCAGATTTTCAAATGTTACGCCACTTTTTATTGGCTGTTTCTCTAAAATTGTTTGTGAACATATCTGTAAAAAATACATTTGCACTGTGCGGTTTTTTTTTAAAGTAATGAAAATAAAATTGTTAATTCGTGATGGAATTTCAATTTAATATGAAAATCATTAAAAATGGAAATTGAGTATATAGTATCAACTTATTAATAAATTCGTTAAATGTAAACAATGAATGAAAAGTAATATTGCACATATATTAATCGTATTTATCAGTATTACTAATCAAAATTAAATTATTTAAAAAATATTTTAATGGAAGCACTTTCTCGTTAATAAACATAAATATGCAGTAATTTATTTTATTTTTCAATTTGAATCAATATGTATTAGGTTAGCTTAGGCCATACCATTTTTCGCGATATTACTTCCATGCATAAAATTAAAAATATTTATCCATCAAATTCAACGGCATTGTTTTCGAAGATTCTGCAAAATTAACAAGAAAGCTATGCAAGTTTTATTTCTAAAATATAACTTACATTTCAAAAATTCAATAAGTTATTTCTTTGATACTCAATCGATCCTACATATCGATACTTTTCTCCTTTAAATAAACTTCGTATATCGATTAATGTCTAAATTCGTTACTACTAAACCTATTATCATTATCATCTACTATGACAATTCTATATTAAGGGGGAAATATTGAATACAAAAATGGAATGGTTATCATTATTAAACTATTTATTTTTATGATATTTATACAGGTAAAAATGGTCATAAGACAATATTTCCACTTAAGATTTAGGAGGTCTTATATGCCATTGACGGATACTTGAAATAAACAAAAAAATTTACCTGGTATCCAAAATCATTTTTATTTCAAATAAATTGTTTGATCTTGATATGCCGTTGGCGAAAACTTGAAATAAGCAAAACAATACCTGGTCTCCATCTGCTATGACTATTCTAAGGTGAAGGATAAAAAATGAATACAAAAATTTCAATGATTATGATTATTATGCAGGTTCTTTTTGACAATGATCATACAATGATATTTATACAGGTGAATGTGATCATAAGGCGAAATTTCCACTTTGATTTAGGAAGTCTTATATGCCATCGGCGGAGACTTGAAATAAACAAAACAATAACTGATGTTCAAAATCATTTTTATTTATTGCTTGATCTTGATATAACTTTCCTGGTGCATATCATATTAAATTTTTTGAATAGTCTTCAATTGCCTAAGAAAAACTTTAGATATAAATTAAAAATGTACTTCAATTCTCAAAACTGCAAGGACGATTATGAAATTATGCATTTAAACATTTTATTCCAAAATTTGACTACGAGTATGCTTTTTATCTGTTAGATATCTCTACGGTCCTGTTCTTTATTGTCGCAGAAGCGCAATGGTGGGCCAAGACCGTTTGCCTACTGGCAGATTTCGAGACAGGAGAAGTTTTCTTTTTTTTAAGGCGTAGGCGTAGGCGTTTTTAAGGCCTGTAATACTATAAATTCTTAGCCATATCAAATATTACAACGGTCAAAGATATGGCATATCTAAATACTCCTGTAGAGTTACAATTATGTTTCAACTGTATTTCTTCAAGAAATAATTTTACGAATTATAAAATACGATCTAAATGTATAAATTAACATTAACAGCACATCTCAAATTCAAAAGTTTATCTTCAGTTGCTGCTGGAAAAGAAAATACATAAAATAAAAAACTACAGAAATTATCTTTTGAAATAAGAATGTTCGTGTCTATTTCTTCTATTCTTCTTCCGAAATAGTAAAAGAAAAACAGTATATACTATTGTTTAAATATTTCAAGCTTAACATATTTTTCCATATTGACTAACATTAAAATTACAAATTACTCTTCTACCATTACTAAAACTTCTGAAAAGCTTAAGTATATATAGGTGTAATTCGGTAAATCTGATATCTGCAACATTGGCATACATCTCTGATTAGTCGGCTTAATGGCCAATTGGCTAGCGATCTAGACTTTGGTACCAAGGCTAGAGTCCTTGCGGTAACATGGAAGTTTGTTAGTGATTCAGAAACCACGTTAAACTGTAGGTCCTGCTTTAATTAGTCTAAAATATAAAAAAATTACCCTTAGAACAACAAACCTAACCTGAATATTCTGCAATAGTTGTTTTTCAAACAACCTACTCACTCCTTAAATACCACAAATACCATTCAACCGAAAAAGAAACCCACTAGATAAAAGAAAAAATCCAAATATTCATATAACTTGACTATAAATTACACATATTTCAAAACATGCAGTATTCAATCTCAATAGAATTAGAAAAGGACCAATTCCATACCAAATTTAGCCAGAATATATGCCGTTAGTTTATGAAAAAAACCAACAAAGTATAGATGACAATAAGATGTCTTACAATATTCCAGTACAGATAGGTGAAATTGAACAAGATGTGGCAAAAAAAGAAGATAACATATTAATGGTTAAATTTAAGGGATTAACTAATTTAATTCTGTAAAACACTTTCATAAATATCTAGCTGCTACTATAAACTTATTTTTTAGAAAACTATAAGCAGCTTTTAACTAAATAACTTGGTAATTTACGACTTTACTGCAATCTGTTAAGATAAAATTATTTACTTTGTATAATAATACGTTTAGAATAAATAAATGATTTTATGATTTTTTTTTATATGTTATATATATTTTATATACATTTTTGTTACGTGATAATTTATGTTCCACATATTAAATATGGCATATATTTTATATCAAAATAATACATTTAGCGCTCGATTTTCCATGTACTTTTTAAAGAATGTTTCTTAATAATTATTTTGCACGTTGTAACAATTTTTTTTATATTATATGCTGTTAAATTATCAGCGTAACATATTTACAATTTCATAAATTTAAAATATATTCAAATAATAAATATTGTACTATGAATGAATAAACATTTAAGAGCTTTGTGATACAAAAATTAAAAAGAAAAATGCTTTAAATGTAAAGATTGATATAGGCATTCATTAAGGGGAAAAATAAGTAAGTAAGTTCTTAAGAGTTTAATATGGTGCATTAATATTTAAGTGCTTAATATTATTTAATTTAATTATAGCTAATTTCTGCTTTTGAAGTTAATGTATTCATTTATTTCTGAACAGTTGAAGGTTCATAATATATATATATATATATATATATATATATATATATATATATATATATTTATATATATACATATATATATATATTTAAATAATCTTATATAAATGCTTTCCTTTCTATTGATTTAACGTGTTTTATGTGTTTGGAAACTAAATTTAATTTCCTTTTCCTTTATGAGTTATATTTGTCAATAAATATTTTGCAATAAAATTTTAATTTAAAATAATTAATTTTATTAAGTAAATTTTCTTTTTAATTAAAATATTTATTATTTTTATAAAAAATATAAAAATAAATGAATTCAATATCAGTGAATAGAAAATTTCAATATCAGTGAAAAGCCTGATTTAGCATGTTTTATGTGTTCGGAAACTAAATTTATTTAATTTCCATCTCCTTTATAAATTATACTTATCAATACATAGTTTGCAATACAATTATAATTTTTAAAAAAATATAATTTTTTTTAAAATTACAAATGTTATTATTTTTAAATAAAATTTTTTTAATTTTTATAATTTTAATTTTTTTAATTGTTTCTAAAATTAATTTAAAATGTAAATTATATTTAGACATTCAGAAAAGCTAAGATTATATTTGATAACTTCCTAAAAACTTCAACATCAGTGAAAAACTTTTATAAATTTGAAAAGAAATTAAAGATTTAAATTAATGAAAATAATTTTAATTTGATATATTGTATTTAAAAAGCAATCAACTAATTGTTCTGAATTATTAGTGATGTATAAATTTTCATTTCTTTATTGAACTAAATCTGAAATAATTATCAAGTATAAGAAAATCAACAAATTTATGATTTGTAAAAAATTAAAGAAAATACCAAAAAAAAAAAAAAAAAAAATTTAGCAAAGTCAATTTTTGTACTTTAGTGGGGAGAATTACTTAGTTTACTTTAGTGGGGAGAATTTTAATTGCAAGTTAAAATTCTCCCCACTAAAGAAAAGAAATTATTTTACTGAGGTTTTTATTATTAATAGGAGTGCTGTTACAATTTATACTTTTATTTGCAAATTCAATTAATTTAAACGTAATTTTCAATTAAAAAATCTAATAAATAATGTATAAATAACTTTTCATTTGAATAACGATTATAATTATTTAATTAATTTTTATTAATTGTGCAGACCTTTATATTATTTATCTATTAATTCATAAACACATTTAATAGAATTATATTTAAAAAAGTTAATCTTTTGTAAATAATATTTTTTTATTTATTTTTATGTAAATCAAATTTAATTTAGCAAAAATGACTAAATTTCTGAGTAATGATTTTTACATTATTATTATAATTATTTATTACATTATTATAATTTACATTAATTTAGGTTAATTAATGCAATTTTCCTACCTATTTTATTGCAATGCCTACCGAATTTCTTTATTATTTCATTAAGTAATTAAATCTAAAAATCGCTAGAGTTACAAAATATACATAAATACTTCTAAGTTAATAAAATTACTGGAAATGTTTTGCATGTTTAGTTTACGAGAAATTTTTATTTAATGTATTTTATAGTACAAAAAAATAATACGAACAAGTAATGTTTAATTTGTATTTCTACTTAAATATTTGTTTAACATTCCCTAATTTATTATATTTTTTTATTGCGTTTTCATTAAATATTCACGATTATTTCGTTTACATTAAAAAAATTTCACAAAACTGTTTAAAAGAATGTTGTGGTTAACTTTAATTTGTGATTTATTAATTAAATAACATATTATGGGAAATATGTAATTAACCTTTACTCATTTAATACTGATGTAAATTGGTATTAATATTCTACTCATGCATTTATAAAATACAGAAAATTAATGTTTATCTAAAAATTATTTAACATAAAGAAAATAATGAATAAAAACATTTTATTATAATAATAATTTTAATTAGTGACGAGTACCTAGAACATAAATATTTACTAAATAAGAAAGAATAATATTCAATAAGTATTTACATAAAAATGTATAAACATGACAAACATCTATACATAATATTACACACGCACGCACACATGCATTTATATATATATATATATATACATTTATTTATTTATAATAATAGGACAAGTAATGTATATATAATATTTGTACATAAATATTTATTTGCCATTCCCTAATTTATTATATTTATTTATTGCGTTTTTATTAAATATTCACGATTTGTTCGTTTGCATTAAAAAAATTGCAATAAATAATTAAAATAATTGTTAATGTTTACTTGTTAATTTGGGATTTGTGATAGATAGATATACATAAACATAAAATACATATACATAGAACATAAATATTTACTAATAAAGAAATAATATTTTCTTTTCAAAAATTAAAAATTATTTCTTTTTTCTAGTAATGCAAAGCTTTCTTTATATTAATAGTAGTTTTTTTATTAGTTTTTCTTATTAATAGTAGTTTTTCTTTATATTTATACAGTCAGATGGCCCACAAACAATGCGTAATGTAATTAAATCCAGAGCCAGACCCCTATCCAATGTTTCCTCAATTAGAGTGCTGAAGAAACCCAATATGATTTACACTCGCAACAGTGGCAACAGTGAGGCACGTTTCATCCACGGTAAAGAGAGACTGGTGGGAGTTATCAAGGACTTATCCTATTTAATAAAAAGTTAAGGGTAAACATTTTTAAATTAAAACTCTTCTATACAATGAATCACATATTAGTAGTTTAATCAAAAATACTACAGAGAGTAATATCGGTTTAAAAAAAAAATAAAATAAATGAATATATTAAATTTACAGTGAAGTACTGTTCATTTAAATAGATATTAATGAAAAAATTATTAATATAAAAACTATTTAACATATAGAAAAAAAATGATTAGAAAATATTTTATTATAATAATAATTAAATTTATTGATAATTAATGAGAACATAATCTTTTTATTAAAAATAATTATTATTACGTTTTGTTAGTCATGCAAAGTTTTCTTTATATTAATATAAATAGAAATTTATATTAAAAAATTAATATAATCGAAAAAATATAATTATTTACATAAAAATTATTTATCATAAAGAAAATACGGATAATAAAATATTTTGTTGTAATAATAATAAAATGTCTTTATAATTACATTTTTATATTATAATTATATTTTATATTTTTATTAAAATAAATATTATTTCTTTTTGATAGTAATGCAAGACTTTCGTTATATTAATATTTTTTACATTTTTTATATAATTAGCGATTTCACAAACAAAAGTTAATTTAGAAGAATGCCAACAGTGAAGCATGTTTAATCCACAGTCTGAGTGACATGCGGAAGTTATCAAGTACTTCTACTATTTGAGAAAAAGATGAGAAACAGTAATGGTTAAAAATTCTTAAATTCAAATTCTTCCATTCAATGAATAACATATTAGTGCTATATTTTTAAAAAATACTCCAGATAGCAATTTCGATTTTTAAGAAAATCAAAGTAATATTGAAAAAAGATATATAATAGTTTTTTTCTTCTTTAGCGCAAAATCCCCATTGTGTACCAAGCCCTATTGTGCTTACTCTCATTGTCCATTAAAGCCCCACTGTGTAATTAATTTATTCCCCAAAAACTAGCAGACAAATCAAATGTAAATTGATTATGAAGTGTATTTTTTTGCTTACGCCAACTAAATTTAAACACTGAATCGAATTTTTTTTTTTGTAAAAATTCTGTCTTGAAAATAAAAATTCACATGATTACGTATGTCATTTAACTAATATTCTAATTTATTGTATAAACTTTCTTCATTGGCGCATCAATCTTAAACTAGGCTAAGGCCGTCTGCCTACTGGCAGATTTCTAGACAGGAGACGTTTTTCTTTTTTACAGAGTAGGAATGTCAATCCTACGCCCAACAGACATACTAGACATGGTCCTGCGGTTTAGAGTGGATTCCGAACTACTATAATCATCCATGGCCTCACCAAACTCGAACACGAATCATGTGGCACTGAGCGCACTGAGCACTAGTCACTCTGCAATCAGACCCCTATATTAGGATTTACAGTGAATAAATGTTGATGCAAGTGAAAAATTATGAAATAAATATTATTTTTTCTTTTTAAATTTTCATAAACTCTATTGTTACCTAAGTTTTCGTTTTATTATCGGTTTCGTTTCATATAGTCATCCAATCCCAAAACAACCGGTACTTGCTCACAGATGTTTGCAGTGCCATTTAAGGTAAGTGTCCCACGACGCAGCGTAAATGCAGAAAATAAATTAACATTAATCCTTCTCTTCCGTGTCAACTACAGCGAACACTACTCGTGGTAATTGATCAAACTCCTGTGCCACTTAGCACTTTCCTTTGATTAAACTTTCCAACACATTTGGGAGAAATAAACACATTGGGTGTTCCGGCAAACTAGTCGACTGGAAAAAGTTTTTTTTTTCTTTAACTGAAGAAGGATGAAAAAAATAGTTTTTCTCTTTTATGTTCTTCTTGTTTCTCCAATTAAAAATAATTATAAATTTCGTTTTATGAGGATAAGTAAAAATTTTGATTTGGGAGATGAAAAATATTAAGGTGTTGTTTATTCTTAAAGGGGACATATTATGATTTTCGAAAGTTTACTCGTAAAATGATATGATTATTCGTAAAATACAGAATAAATTTTGATTCGTTAAATAAAGAAATTTTGTGGTTCGTAAAATCAATGGATTATTAGTAAAAGACAGAATTTGTTTTGATTCGTAAAATCATATGATTATTCGTACAAGCAATTTGTTCAAAGTTTTACAATATTGGGAA
>BPLQ01013883.1:726327-864147 GCA_021605075.1 Caerostris darwini | reverse complement strand
TTTAATTACGCATACAAACAAAAGTGAACCGCCGCACGAGAGAAAATATTTGAATAAAACATTGCATTTCTCCTTCTTCTTCTTCAGTGAATGGGAAGAATAGAAAGTGAGAAGAAACAGTCTTTTCGAATTCGAAATGAATAGCGAAATTCTCCTTCCTATTACTTTAGTCCGCCTTTGTCAACCGCTCTCCTGTGCGTGTGTTTGCTGAATCGAAAAGTCTTAAAAGACTCGTTTGTAAGAGAAAATTTACAACCTCAGTTTGAACTTGAGACACTCATTAGTATTCGCTCACAAGAGGAACGGCTTTTGAGATCAGAGAATGCTTTTTGAAATCAATTTTATTTTAATGTTGGTATTCGTTGTATTTCTGGGATTTGGATATTCAAATAGAAATCTTTGTTTCATAAATTAATCAAAATACTATGAAAAAAGTAATGCATTAATATAGTGTAGAAGTTTGTGTTTTAATCTTAATTAGTTTTAAATGCTGAACACTAACAGATGCGGGCTGGCAGATTTCGAGACAGGATATGCTTTTCTTTTTATATGGTAGGTTGTCAGCCCTACGCCAACACTCTACAGTCATATTAACCCATGTCCTATGATTTAAAGTAAATTCAGAACCACTACTGACATCTCTGTTGCCGCCGGGACTGGAACCCGAAACCTGTTACACAAAGCGTTGCAAAATACATTATGCAAAAATATATAAGAAGTATAATAATCCACATTTTATGAAAGGTAAAAAATTAATTGCATAAATATAGATTATAAGCAATAAAATTTATTTCCAAACATCAAAAATTTAATGGCAATCCTAAATATTCCTCATCATTGAAAACTAAAACAGTTTTGCATATTTTTTTAGATACACATAAATTATAAATTGACCGCATACGCAATTATTCCAACAATGGAATACAACTCATCATCTAGGCACAAACCCAGAAAATTTCATCTGGTTCACTTTTTCATACCACTTTTAATTACGCACGCAAACAAAAGTGAACCGCACAGGATAAAATATTTGAATAAAACATTGGATTTCTGCTTCTTCTTCAATGAATGGGAAGAATAGAAAGTGAGACGAAACAGTCTTTTCGAATTTCCAAATGAATAGCGAAATTCTCCTTCCTATTACTCTAGTCCGCCTTTGTCAACTGCTCTCCTGCGCGTGTATTTGTTGAATCGAAAAATCTTAAAAGACTCGTTTGTAAGAGAAAATTTACAACCTCAGTTTGAACTTGAGACACTCATTAGTATTCACTCACAAGAGGAATGGCTTTTGAGATCAGAGAATGCTTTTTGAGATCAATTTTATTTTAATGTTGATATTCGTCGTATTTTTCGGATTTGGATATTCAAATAGGAATTTTTCAGATAAATTAATCAAATACTATGAAAAAAAGAATCTTTGTGTTTTAATCTTTTTAGTTTTAAATGCTGAACACTAAATCAATAATAATGCTAATAGTCTATATTATACCTGAGAACAGAAAAAAAAAAGACCAATAAATAAACAGCAACCTTTAAAAGTAGTTCTGAACCACTAGCAAAATTCCCTGTCAGGAAGTTTGTATTTTTCCATCTTAATTTCATCTTTTGGGAATTTGTTGAAAAATAAGGGTGAATTGTAGCACCAACTCTGATACCATAAATCAATAATAATGCTAATAGTCTATAAGAAAATAAATGCATTAAAATAGTGCAGAAGTTTGTATTTTGATCTTAATTATTTTTTAATGTTGAACACCATCAGATTTGTGGGGGTGGGGGGAATTGTAACAGATTCAGCATAACACATAACCTGGGTATATTATCCCTGTCAACAGAAAGGAAGACTGACTAGTAATTCTTGGGGCCTAATGGACCAGAGGTGTCGAATCTCGGTGATGTTTTTGAGATCAATAACATTTTCCCGATTTTCAAGTAACTAGTGCTCTGGGGCCCGTTGCCACAGGTTTGGATTCAAATCCCGGCGGTATCATGGATGCTTGTAGTGGTTCGGAATCCACTTCATGACAGGTCCCGGTCTAATATGACTATAGAGATTTGGATGTAGGACTGACAACCCTACCCCGTAAAAAGGAAACATCTGCTATCTCGAAATCTGCCAGCAAGCAGAGAATCTTGCCCCACCCTATGTTGTTGCGCCAAAGAAGTAATGCCTGTTAAGAGGAGTTTCAAGATGAATTAACTTCTATTTTCTTTTCACAATGAGGAAAAGCAGCATATATATATATATATATATATATATATATAAAACTTTTAGATTAATATTAAAGTAAAATTTATTTAATTAATTTCTAAAATGTTTGTAAATTAAAAAATTCCAACAAAAGCGAGAAAGTGATAAGGAAGATTTTTTTTTTTTTTTTTTGAAGTTCTAAAGTTTTTTTCATCATCATTATCAGCCCTATGAAAACTCTCTACAGTTATATTAAACAAGGACCTATGATTTAAAGTGGATTATGAACCACTGCAAACATCTATGTCACCGTCAGGACTGGAACCCGAAACTGTGGCACCGACAGCCAGAGCACTAGTTACTCGGTCATCAGCCCCAAAGTATTTTTAGTACGGTAAAGTCTCAGTGTATTATCAGTTTTTGAAGATCCTAAGCAATATTTAATCATAATTTCTAGATTGTTTTTATTTTAGCTTCTTTTATAAAAAATATTTTCTAGAAAGCAAATAAAAATTTTAATAAAAATTATTGTGAAATTCATTGCTTAAAAATGCTATCTAGAAAAAAAAGCTATCAATTTATAGAAAAATATAAATTTTGGATTTTTTAATAAATATTATAGCATATATTTGATATATTACTTAAAAATTAATTCAAGAATTTAATTTCAACACAGTATTAATTTGAGAATTATTCTTTGTAAACATCTAATTCTTTTTATAAATTCATACCTATAATTGCAACATTTAGTTCATTTTTTCAATTTAAACTACTTAACATTTTCATAAATCATTTCAAATTAAAAATTTCTTAAAAATAGTTTATGAAATGAAAACATAGTTAAAATATAATTTAAAATTAGTTAAACTTTAAGAAATAATCTGGAATACACTTCAGTCAAATTAAATAATTACTTTAAAATTTGCTGATTAAAAATTCAAAATATAGATAAATGAGAAAAGCCTTTTTCAAGGCAGGTAATCCATATTACATAATTTGCATATTATTATTATTTTTTTTTTAAGAAATAAAAAATATGAAATTTTTCTTAAATTTTATTACTTTCAGATGCTTTTTTATCCTAATTTAGATACAGAGAAATATCGATAAAATGTGCATTTGATATTTAAACTTACTATCAAAAAGAAAAAAATACAAACCCAAATTTTTGGTGGAATCTTTCATTGAAAAGTTTAAGCGTATGCAAACCAACGTTCTATAATGATATTAAAATTTCTTATTCGCGTTTTCTTCACAAAAAAAAAGATATCGATTAAGTAAGAAAAGAAGAAAAATATTTCTTTCAAACTTTTGGAGAACTGTTTGTTGAAATAAGAAAGAACTTTAATTGGTTTAAATCGACGAAAAAAGCGTTAAAGTGTCCTGAAAATGTTTTTGAAAAGTTTGAATTTAAGTTCGGAAGGAGTAATTAAAGCGATGAAGAAATTTTTTTCCCCTCACAAATTACGTCATCTTTCTTCCCAATTTCTTTATGGATAAATTCTGTTCTTCCCAAATAAATTCAATTCTTTTTTTCCCGAGTAGTTGAATGAAGTTTTGTGGGGTTTTTTCTTTCGAATTTTTCTGGAATTCGTTATTATTATTAAAGTTATTTAAAAATAAAAAAACTTTTGACGTTGTTTAAAATTTTAAAAAGTATCTGTGATGTTTCAGCAATACTGAGATGTTTCATCGTTGCTTCTATTGAAAATCCTTTTTCCTGTAGGCGGAATGGTCAGAATATGTTAACATTTAATCACAAAAATATACTGTTATATATATTCAATCCCAAAAATATACTATGCTACACACTCAATTCCAAAAATATACTGCGCTATACACTTAATCATAAAAATATACTGCTCTTTACATTCAATCATAAAAATATACTGTGCTATATACCCAATCAGAAAAATATACTGTGCTATGCATTCAATCATAAAAATATACTGTGTTATGCATTCAATCATAAAAATCTACTGTGCTATATACGCAATCAATCAGAAAAATATACTGTGCTATGCATTCAATCATAAAAATATACTGTGCTATATACCCAATCAGAAAAATATACTGTGCTATGCACTCAATCATAAAAACATACTGTGCTATATACTCAATTAAAAATACACTGCGCTATAAATTCAATGAGGGTGCGCAGAAGACCTATCTCCCCGTGGTGCACCTGGTAACACTTTTTAGTGGCTAAAAGATCTGCAACTTGGCATTATTTTTAGATTAATGAACTCTGTTTCAGCATGTTTTGTTGTATTATTTTGTTGTTGTTGTATGCTGTATGTTTTTTTTTTTTTTTTTTGTTCCTTTTTTGCGGTAACTGTTCATAATCTACCGTTGGAAATAAAAAATAAAAAAATTCAGTGATAAAATATATATTGGGCTTTACACTCAATCATAAAAATATACTCTGCTATAAACTATAAAAATATACTGCACTATACGTTCAATCACAAGAATATACTGGGCTTTACACTCAATCATAAAAATATATTGTGTTATACACAATCACAAAGATATACTATGCTATACAATCAATCTTAAAAATATACTGTGCTATACACCCAATCACTAAAATATAATGTTCTATATACTCAATCACAAAAATATACTGTGCTATACATTCATTAACAAAAGTAAGTACGCCTCTCATATATAAAACTAAAAATCTTAAAGTTTTTATTTAAAAGCAAAAGAAAACTTTTTTTACGATGTAATTTAAAGCTTTGGACTAACGTTTTGAGATGAACGGAAAATTAAATTATTTTAATTTCACATTAAACTTTCAAACTCCTTTTGTAATTTTTCAAAAGAATAAAGCAAAACAAAATATGCAGTGTGTTATAATCTGTGGAAGTTTAAATGGTTATAGACTGTCAAAATAATTAAACAAAATCATTTGTACATTTTATTATTTTACATTTCTTTTTGCAATTTTTAAGCTTAAAATTATCTCTTCATGTTTTACAAGTATTCCACTGACTGCGTTGAGAACAAATGTTTTCAAAAAGGATTTCATAAGCATGTAAGCAGTACTAATTTCTTGGAAGAATGCACGAACCCTTCTTCGAAGGTAAAAAAATTAAAGAAGTAGATCCCTTTTTTTCTATTCTCCTTTCCAAATGAGCATACACTACTTGACACAGTTATGCAATGCAAAATTAAAAAGGAAAATGCTAGCTAAAATCAAATAATCAAAAAAAAAATACTAATATCTGCTAAGTTCATAAAAAGAAAAATTCCCAAACTATAAGTCCTGCACGTAATAAACGTGAGACACCAATATTCCTTCATATAAATAGAGACATAACAAAATCGGAAAAAGACCAAATATTTCAAATGTTTTTGAGAAGACGGAAGAACACTGGAACCTAAAAAAAGCTTTCTTTAAAAATGCTCTTGGCTTCTAAAGTTCCGTACAATTCAGGAACTCATCATCTATTGAAATCGAATTTGAATCAATGAAAATAAAATTTTAAATTTCAATGGCTAGTTAAGATTTGTGTTTTTATGATTTACTTATGACACCAGGAGAGAAGTAAACACGAGATTGGAAGAATTTGATTTAAAAAATTGCATAAGGAGAGAAATATGCGATAATAATCCAAAAAATCGATAGACAAAAGTATTGTAAATAGATGTAAAAAGTTATATCAGGCAAAACTTAAAAGGCAAAGTCAATGCTAAAGGGCAATGTATATTAATGAGTTGAGAATGTCGTATAAATACGAAAAAAGTGAAGAAAATTCAAAGATTATCTGGTCTCTAAAATTGGCTTGATGTAGAGAAAACATTTTGGTAAATTGTGCAAGTGCGACAATTCATTTTAGTTTATAAAGTACAATATACTAATGACAGATTGTATTTAAAAGGTTCGTAAGCAAAGAAAATATTTTGCTTAAACAGGACTAAACCTTTTTGAATATTGTGATATTTTCGGACGAGAGCAATGTTAATAAACACGGAACAAATGGATACTAGAATATCTAAATATAATCAAATACAGAGCTCAAACCACAGAATATGAGAAACAGTAAATCATGGCAATGTTCCAATATGCTGCCAGCTATTAGGATAGGTAATTTGCGAATCATTCATGCAATAATGAATCTATCTAGCTATTGTCTCAATACTTTGAGTATTTTATGTATACATTTCAAAGGAAATTCCTCTAAATTTGGACTTAAGTCATCAGACAACTTTCACCAAGATTATGATACCAGACACAATGCTAGAGCGATTTTAGAGTAGCTGCTCTATAATGCACAAAAATTGATTAAAGTCTTTCTCCAGTTTATATTAAACTCATATATTAAACCTATACTCCTATATTAAACTCATTTACTAACCGTGGAATTACATGCATCCTCAAATTTGGATGCAGTATTAAAAGTAAAGGAGATTTCAAAGGACAAATGGCATAAAATACAACTTTCTGTTATTCAAATTTTTAAACTCGATCCCATTAGGGTTGAATGAAATTATAAAAGTAAAAAACAAAATTAAAAATATAAATTATAATTTTTTTTTTCTAGTTTTCACAAAAAAAAAAATCCTAGAGACAATATTTCCCGCTTTGTTTTGCTTTACATGAGCAATTTTGATATTTTAAATTGTTTGAATTTTTGTGATATTTTCCTTTTTGAAATTAAGTTCACTGTTATTGCAATAAGTTATTCTAATAATAACAATAACAAAAACTCTTTTAAAAAAGTTTGAATAGAATTCCTCATAGGTGTAATATTAGTTTTAAACTTCAATTGAGCTGATAAAATTGTTTTCAATAAAATTATGTTAAAATATAATGAAATACATTTATTATTTTATGCTATTACCTAAACTAAACTGTTTTCTTCTCCAGATATTTATTGACAGAGGAAACAACAAACATATTCTCTACAATCACAAAATTTTTAACTAGTTATGAGAATTTCAGTTCTTATCTAAAGATCTGGTTTTTCTTCTTGCAACTTTGGTGGCAGAATAGAGTTTTCATTTAATTAAGTTCTTCAGTTCAAAATGCTATTACTGTACATCAATAAATGATTTTGATTAATGGTGCCTTACTTCGGAAACTAAATTTCACTAACAGACATCTTTATTATTTTACAATTCTTTTTCCAATGGCAAGTTTACAGGATAACAGATATCGTAAAAAGAAAAAAATATAAAGAACAAGACAGAAACAAATGACATCAGTTAAACCCTCAACTTAAATCTGGCAATCCAATAACACTTCCATAAGGCAACAAGAGGAAGCAAGGTGAGACATATTCATTTCTTCCTGGTTATCCTACAGGAGACAGAGAGGGACTGGAGCCAGTTTAATTATGTGAAGTGCTTGCGGAGACAATCGTGACCACAGAAAAGTCGTAGCGAAGATGCTGATTTTTCGCCAGACCATTCAGAGATATCATGAATAGGATCGTACCAGGGCGTGTGACTGTTTTTATCGGCAAGATCCTCAAAGAAGATGCACCTAAGGGTCTTTTTAATTATCGCCTTAACGGAATGATAGGTCAACTTCTGGTTATTTAGCTGTAAAACAGAAGCTCCATTTTTTGCTAGGAAAATAACGGCCGCGTTTCCCTCTATTCCGCAATGTATTTTATTTTGATCCGACAATCGTGTCAAAAGGTTAACACAGTCATCAATATCTTTAGATCAAGAGGAAGATGTGAAGTCTATAGCCTGAAGAGCTACTCTCGAACCTAATAGAAGCACCACTTTAGAGAAACATTCTAATTAGCTCTGTTGTTAAGCTAAAGAGCTAAGCGGATAGCAGATATTTCACTGTTGAAAGCTGACACGAGAGCACCAACAGGGAAGTAAAATGAGAACAGATCACAATGAACACCGGCTCCAACATCAACACAATCATTTGATCTAAAACCATGAGCCAATGGGATTATGATATAAATAATAATTTGAAAGTTAATATGACATTTTTCCACTGTAGTACATAGGTTGGGTGTGATGTGTGATTCCAGAAAAAAATTTCATCAACAAACAGTTTACTACAGATATATATAATATATATATGAATTTAAAGGCGATTTCATATGCAACCATTTTTAAAGCTATATTATTATAGATTTTTACTAAGTGGCAATATTTAAATTAGTCGCGGATTATTTTAATTGAAAAATACATTTGATTTACAAATTTATAACTCGTCTTGTATCTTTGTTAACAAAGTTAATGAATCCTTTCAAATAAAAATTCTGATTTATTAGTGACAAACTGGGAGAAAATTTAAATGGAAGCAAACGAACAAGTTTAATCGAATTCTATTGAATTTCAAAGTAATCAAACATATTGAAAATTACCACTCACACAGTAAACAAATCCAGTATTAATTCCTTCTTGGTGATGTTAAAAGACACAAATAGTGGATATCGAACAGGAATAGTGATTAAACAAATTTACGCCCTCATTAAATATCGCTTGACATTTTAACTGGTATTCCCCACCGTATTTAAGAGCAGTATTAATTAACCTTAACCGTGCCTGCCCTGAGGGTATAGCGCGAGACGAGGATGTCAAACATACTTGTCATCAACCTTCTGGACATTTGACATCGATTGAGAAAGCACGTCAAAATTCCGAATTAGTGCTTTCGACAATACAGCCGACAAGTTCTAGTTCAGCCTTTTGTCAACCTCTGGTCTTCTGAAGGTCAAGGGTGACCATGTGAAAATAATTTTCATTAATCTCGTCAAAGATATGTTTTTTAATTGTAGAAAAAATTATTTAAACTTTTGGTTGGTTACTTCTTATTCATTTTGTATCTACAGCAATTGAATGAGACATTGATAAGCAGAAATAAATTAAACAAAATGATGTCTACATATGGTTATTGAACATTAAGGGAAGATGTCGAATAAAAAAGTTTCTTCCCTCAAGAGGAAACTGGTCTTTCTATTATTTCACAAACGTAGCAAATTTATTTTATTCATTTTTAAAACCTTAGAGTTAATATGTTTAAGGACTACAGGACCTATGGAACTATAGTCCTATTCCTATAGCACTTTAACATTACAAAAAGTTACAAAGCAATGGTATAACATATAATGAAATAGTATAATTGCTAAAATGCAAATTTTTTTCCAATGTTAATGGATTTTATAGTTCTCCAACAAATATGTGTATTTTTCTGTTGCGATAATTTTAATTAAAAAATATAAACATATTTTCTCTCTAAAAACGTTAATGAAAATTAAAAGGAAATAATTTCTTTCCTAACTTTTATACTGCAATTAATTCAGTATTTTGACTTGAAATAATCAAAAATGAGAGTTTTTTAAAGTTTCTTCGAACTCTTCTATTTAAAGATATAATTTCTTCAAATTGTTTACTTGAAAAAATAAAAACATTTTTCAAGCGGAAATATTTTTAGTACCAAACTGTATTTTATAAATTGCAGGCAATAAATTAAAAAATTACTAATCTACAGAGGTACAAGTATGTATTTACAACCACCTTAATCATATATGAGTATTATTGTTAAAGTTTTGGACATGATGTGGAACACAATAAATGGAAAATAATGTCTTAATCTGATACAAACATCTATGGCATTTCCAATGCCTACTTGTATATGGTCTACGATATATATTTTTTTTTTTGCTTAAATATAGTTTGGAGCCACAAAATAGGCCAATTTCCATTATCGCTGCCCCACACTGGTATTAAAACATCACCCCCTATGAAGAAGGGAGGGAAAGTAACCCTTATTAATGGACTTAGGATAGCCTTAATAACATTTTGCAACAAGGCAGTTGCCACAACTTTAGTAAAAATAGAAACATATAGGGTGGAAAGCATTTTGTGGATTATAACAATGGTATAATCGATAGTCCTTCAGAAATTATTGTCTTCAAAGTGTTTTGTAAAGTTTCAGAGTTATTTATTTACGAAATTATGAAAAATTAAACTATTAATGATTTTTTTTAAATTGCAATTTGCGAAATACTTTCCTACAGCTCTTCAAAAATTCTAAAAACGTAAACAGTTCTGTCAAAACTTAAATATTTCTGTGTGGATTTACAGGCAATAAATTATGTATATAAATAATATATTATATATATATATATACGCAGGTATGCATTGTATGGACCATTCCACAAAAGAGGATTTATATTCCAAGCTGTCAATCAACATAGCAATATTATTCGGAAGCACCACGATATTTTATTTTCTTGTACTCTTCAGGGATTACAACAACAACAACACCTATTATATGACATATATATATATATATATATATATATGCAGGATAAATTCATACTTAACCAATTTTTTAAAACTGTTTGAAGGAATTGGAGAATAACGGATAATAGAATTTGTTAGTATCACATATATGAAAAACAATACAGAATCGTATAAATTGTACAAAGGATTCAAAACACTTTTTTTTAATTTTTAAAATTAGTTATTAAAAATCATGGAAAATTCAATTATAAATAAATAAGATATAAATTTTCATTATATTTTTTAATATATTAGTTACAAAATAATTTATAATAATACATTCTATTATGTTGATAAAATTATTACAAGCAGTCATAAATGCATTGTCAGAAGTCATTTATTATTCATATTTTAATACTTCTACTTCTAATACTACTAATTCCAACAAAACTATTCGCGATAACCAAAAAAAAATGTATATATAACCAAATATATTATAATATATAACATGCAATTAAACCATTTGTTATTAAATAAGGACAGTTTTAAAATGAATCAATGCCTGTAGAAGGAATTGTTTTGTTTTAATTTAAAAGTTGACAACAAAGAATAAAATATGTAATATGACATTATAAAAAATTATTTCGACTTACCTAATATCTTTCATAGGAATATAATCCGAATATGTATCCAAATCAGGATATTCACCCATCTTAACTTAAAATACTCTTTTCTAATTTTATTTAATGAAACTTCATTAACAGACTTTATCATTATTTTTAAATATCTTTTAAAAACTGAACCACAATCTAACAATTTTCTGATACCACAGATTCAAACATTTCACAACAGTGTAGTGAATACTTCTGAAAGTCAACAAATAAAGTATTTTTTAATGTGATTGCTCTTAGAAAAGAGAAAAAAAAATTAATTCATTCATTGAATTGGACCGAAGTTCATTGAATTGATGCAAAATGTGTCACGCATCGTTCAGTGAAACGCTAACCGACGCAAAAGGCGTTTTGACTTTGCTTCTTTCAGCAATGTTGCGAATCTGCAGCGTCAGCGTTTGCACTAACTTAATTTGCATCCTGACTACAGCTTCAATGCGGATTATGGCTTATGGCTTGAGAGATCAGTAGAATGCATCGTTTCGCTTGTTATTCCCTTAGTTAATGGTTGTTCAAAAGAGAAAGAAATTTTTTCTCAAACTGCTTAGTATATATATATATACATTTGTATAAGCATATATATATATATATATATATGGGGGGAGGTTATGTAATTCTATTTATTTTCAAATTAAATATTTCCTACTTGAAGAAATACTAACTCTTTTGGGAAACTCTTGTCATAATATATTTAAATATATATGATATACGAAAGTATATCATATATGAAATACTTTCATCCATATTTTATTATAACATTTAAAAGTCCCTTTTACAAATATTTCTTTTATTCATAATTATTGTTTTATTAATATTTTGGCTTGCGGACTGAAATTTGATAATGTATAAAAAGTAAAAAAATTATTTTTTTTTCGATTTAAGGGAATCCGTATCTCTGTAAAAGGCTTCTATTAAAACACATAACATAATAATATTTTATCACGCTCATATTTATAAAACATAGAATTTTTATTATTTATCTGAAATATTTATTAGTATTTCAACAGGTTGACTGATGTTTTGAGATGTGTTATCAAACTAAATAGCAATTTTTCTTTTATTCGCTAAACTAAATTACCTAAACTATTAACTACATTACTTATAAATGCAACAATATTATTTAATATTACATTATTATTATACAATTTTTCATTGAAAACATTGTACAGGCAACAAAAGAATTGTTCACAGTTGTTTTACGAATTTTTAATTACTAAACTCAATTCAATAGTAAAAATTAATTGAATTACAAACATTAATTTAATTGAATAGTAAAAAACATAATGCTGTAATTATTGTAATATTTTTTGGGGTTGAGTTAAATGTTATTATGGTTATTGTTCTTTCTCGGTGTATTAAATATTCAGTGATTCTAAAAATGTTTCATTAAATATGAAATACTCATATGTATTTTTTAAAAAATTGTTTAATTATTTTGTGCATTATGTATTTGCTTTTTAATTTCAAAAGATTTTTAACTAAATCTTTCAAACTATTTTATAAATAATAACAGATGTAAACAACAATTTAACATATTTTAAAAATTACAATTGAACGTATTTTCGACATTTAATATATTTTAGAGACCATAATTTAATTCAATTCAATTAATTATTTTATGCAGTACATAAATTTTGTAAAATATTATTCCAAAACGTAATAATTTCCTCCAATTTTAAATAATTAAAAAGTTTTGATGATTTAAATAGCTGAAAAATTAAATACACGTGAGCAACTAATTATGAAAGAATTAAAGTCATTTTTTATTTGTTTGTAATTGTAATTTAATTTTCCTATATTTGTAAATCTATTTTGTCCAATTTTCATTGTTTCAACTGCATTTATCCTGTCATATCGGAGATGGAGCCCCCAGTGGCTAAATAGCTCCAACAGAATACGTCAATCATCTATATAAAAAAGCAAGATTATTTATTTTTTAATATCTGAAAATATTTTTATGTGAAATGAAATCAATTGTTTTACTATCATAATTGTCGCATACATCTGGTGTGCACTATTATTTGTTCAAAAGATAAAAACAAAATCTTACTGATGAATAAAAAATATAGCAAGAAAATAAGAAAGAAATATTTATAAAAAAAGATTATTTCTTGGATAAAGTCATAAACTGAAATAATCATATGCAGAATACATTACAGTATTTGCATATATGCTCCAAAGAATATATTTTTTCCAATTCATAATATTGCTTTTTTTGATGAAGAATTTTTTTTTATCTTTAAGGATGAAAAAGAAACTGAAGGGAAAAAAAGACGAAAATAAGTATGTTTTTCTTTGTAGCAATATAATTCGTTTTTTTTTTATTAATCACACTTTTTGAAATTTTTAAAATGAAACAACCTGTAAATATATTCCAACATTCTTCACCGTATGAGAATTTATTATTATCGGAATTGAGGAAATAAAATAAGGTAGGTTTAAAATTTTTTGTAACATGTTCAAAAGGTCCTTATTTACTGTTGTTTTTAGCATCAAACTGCAAAATTGATTAATTTGCAATTCTATACATATATTAGATAAATTTTGCATTATTTTTCGATTTATCGTATTTATCTTTAAATACTTACACATTTAATGTTCCCCAGTAGAAATTCATCCTATGACTATTTATAGTATTTTATTTTTTGAAATTATTTCTGCATTAAAAAAGACTATTCGTTTAAAAATAATACTCCACAAATTTATGAAAACGTTAGCAATAAAAAATAATTCTTAAAATATAACATTTATATTTCTTATTCAAAAATTTTATACCACCTTAATACATATTTGAAATTCGTAAATAATTTTGGTGATAATTAAAATAATATCATGACGTTATTTTTAACAAAGGCAATTGAATTTTTTTTAACTAACTCATCAAAACAACTGAATTACAAAAACAAAAAATTTAATCCTTTTTTTCCCGTCTGTGAATTAATATTGTTTAAAATATATCTAACCTCTATATATTCACATCTAGAATTACGCCTAATTGAAGATTATTTCTGATAAAAACTCGACATCTAATTATAAATTTCTTAGACAGTACAGTATTTTAAATTAATTAAGTTATAACATGAATATTAGTTTATGAAACCGTAAATAATAATTAATTAAAGTGCTGTCATTTACTATCTTTCCATTAAAGTTTCATACATCTCATAAATAATGATTTCAGCTTACAAGGATCTGAAATAATATATTGCTCTCCATTTTTTAGATGTTTATTGCAATGATAATTATTATTTATATTTTTCATTTACTAATTAAGAGTTACAAAAAAAAATTTATTTACTACCTAAATTTTCCCAAGACATTTCTATTACTAAAATTTTCCAATAAAGGCGATTTAATATGTAACAATTAATACAATATTTTATAGAATATTCATTAAGTGACTATAATATACAGTTATGAAGTTACTTACAAATATCATTAGCTGAATGAACACCTGTCATTTTAATTAATTCATGATATTTTTTATTTCTCTATTTTTATAATTAAATCTTGTGTTATTTAGTTATGGTCTGATGGCCGAGTAACTCGCGCTCTGGCTCTTGGTGCCCTGAATGTTTGTAGTTATTCGGAATCCACTTTAAACCGTAGGTCCCTGTCTAATATGAATGTTGGGAGAGTGGCTGACAATCCTACCACGTAAAAGGAAACCTCTCATGTTTCGAAATCTGGCAATGGGCAAACGGCCATGGCCCAACCTGGACTGTAGTGCCAGGAAGTTAGATATTTAGTTATTGATAATATTTTTTACTGGTTTAATTGTTATCTAGCTATTTTTTAAATGCATCAGAATTTTTTTTTCCTTTGGCTTTACACAATGGTATAATAGTAATTTCAACCTCGATTTAAGATGGTATCTTTTACATATACTGAGATCTTTTAATTTTAGTACATGTCAATGAATTCTGATTTCGATTGAATCAATAATAAAATTTAAAAAAAAAACAAGTATTGGGTTTTGTTATAAAAATAATTCTGATATTCAACGTTGCGAACAGAAAACCTAGAAATGAGTAGCCTGTTATTACAAAATGGATTTTGAGTTTAAAATTCTACACTGCTAACTAAAAATATAGGAAACAAATATGTTTATAAAAAGGCCATTAACTTTATTAGTGTTGCACCCGTCAATAGACATGCGCTGATCTGTATACCATCATTACGTGATCGCATTTGTTGCAGTTGCTATGTAGCTGTTGTCTTGTCAAGACGCTTGTAATTATATGTGTACATGCTTAATGTTTTATACATATTCCTGTTTTAATTGTCATAAGCACTACTGCTGAGTTTATCAGGATTAAAAATCATGCTCCTGATTGAATTAGGAGAATTTTCAATTGATGATTATGAGCCCAGAAGTGTTCCATTGTACTTTTCGATCACGCCCATCAACTTTATGCTATAGAAATATTGCTAAATATAAACTTTCGAATGACAATTAGGACAGTTGTATTCTTTAAGCTGTCTTGGTAAAAAATAACCTGTAAAAAATGTGCCTGTTTTAATTAGAAGAACCATGTTTCATTTTGTCTTAAAAAGGCGCCATGCATTTCAATAAAACTCTTCCAGTTTTTATTCCCTTTGAAAAACCTGCATGCTTTGATCATTAAGAAATTTCCATGATAAAAATTATTTCACTTTTGTGTTTTTCTTATATGTTTCTGATGACCCGATTGCGAATTAAAGATAAAAGAAAATATTAAAGGGTAATATTAATAATCCGAAGTGCACTCTCGTGATTGAAACTTGCTCGGTTTCACAAATAACATGAAAAACGCTTTCAAATATTTTCTGATCCAAAAATTGAAACGAATTTATTCGAACGAATTTTTTTTTTTTATTTAGAATAATTAAAAAGCACAATTAAAAAAATTCATTTCATTCTAATAAATATTGCTTGGCGGATTGAAAATGAAGTCATTATCTTCATCGTTGAAATTTCTGAATAAAGATCCAGATTTTCTTAAATGCGCATTCTTAAAAAAATTATCACATGAAACAGCTACGTTGCCTTTACAAATTGATACGATTAATTTGTATTAATATTAATATTAATAAAAATATTAATTTCTTATGGTTTTCTTAAAACAGATTGATGGATACTTTAGTGATTATTTCTTCTTATATTTGACTCAAATGTTTTCAAATTTTCTTTAAAACTTTTTAAGAAATCAATCATTCCTTAACACTACTATTCATGCAACTGGCTAAAAGAGATTATTTTCTCTATTCCTATTCCTAGATTATATTTCTATTCCCGGCTTAAAAAAGTATAAATACCCCAACATTTTTTTTTAATCATATCAGTTAAAAATTAAACCATAAATACCAAAACTAATCATAATGTTTACTGTATAATTTCCTAGAGGTTTTAAAAATAATAATAATAAATATTCTTAAATATTTATTATAAATCACGCTAACTTAACTCAGTTATAAAGCTTGAATTAAATTAAAAGGTATTTTTTATTATAATAAACTATTTTATTACAATAAGTTAATTAATTTAAATTAATAAGTTGTTGTTATTATTAAATGCGGAAAACTTTCATTAGACATCATTTGACATTAGAACGGAAGATACATAGCAGGCACAGTGTTACACAGGATTTATTCAACACTACACTCATTTTGTCACCGCAATTTTGAACCATGACATTCAAGAGTAGCTTATGGGCTTTTACCTTTTTTCATTCTCCCTTACCCACCTTAAGCACAATGGAATATTTAAACCTACAGAATAATTTACCCATTCTAGTCAAAAACATGAAAGCCTCTGATTTGACATCGCTTGTGGAGTTTAAAATCAGGCTTGCTCAGTTAGGAAACCCAGCACGCTATCCATTAGGTTACCTCAGTCCAAAACAAGAATCAACAAATTCAATTGGCATTATTTATAATGCACCAAAACATACCTTTAAATTCGTTCCTTCATAAATCTTAACTTTCTTTTCTTGAATGAAATCCTTTACAAATATATTGATTTCTCTTTGCAAATGATTCAGAATTTGAAAAATGGAAACATTCAAGTCTACGAAACAACTCGTTCAATTGTGAAGATTTATTCGTAACTCTTTCAATCAATCTTCTGATTCATAGAAATCGATTGAGAATTCGAATTCCTGTTTATAGCGTAGTTTTATGTGTAAAGTTAAAGAAAAATATTATATTTATCTTATAATTATAGTGCATTTCAATCATAATATAATTCTGAATAATTTGTTGGGGAATTTAAAAAGAAATATTCAATTATGTATTGCAACAATTATAATATAATGAGTTAGATTACAATATAGGTTCAGGTCTACGAAACAACTCGTTCCAGTGAGAAGATTTATTCGTAACTCTTTGAATCAATCTTCTGATTCATAGGAATCGATTGATAATTCTAATTCCTGTTTGCAGCGTTCTTTTATGTGTAAATTTAAAGAAAAATATTATCTTGGTCCTATAATTCTATTGTATTCCACTCATATTATAGTTCTAAATAATTTGTTGGGAAATTTAAAAGAATTATTGAATTATGTATTGTAACAAATATAATACAGTTAATTAGATTCCAACGAAAGAAATCGTTCAATTGTGAAGATTTATTCTTAACCTTTTCATTCCTAATCAATCATCATTCAATCTTAATCAATCTTCTCATTCATAGAAATCGATTGAGAATTCGAATTCCTATTTACAACGTTCTTTTATGTATAAAGTTAAAGAAAACTATTATCTTGATGCTATAATTATAATTTATTCCGCTCATTATATAATATTGGAAAATTTATCGGGGAATTTTAAAAAATATTGAATTATATATTGTAACAAATATAATATAGTGATTCCAGTGTAGTAAGTGATAAAAAACTTATATATAGGGAAACTCAAATTGAAAAAAAAGTATTTTGATTTAAGACGATATGCATTCATTTCAAATATTACTCAGTTTATTGTATATATTTCTAATATCTGTGCTTCCATGAAACTTAATGGTAAAGATTTTCTCTCGTCTTTCCGTTAAATAAACGTATTGATGTCAGAATTGACCAGAGTTTGTCCCAGTGACAGTTTCGTTCGATTGTATGTGTCACTGCAATGTGGACCCAGAAATTGGATCCCGGATATTGATCTTTATGATATCCACTTTCAACAAAGAATGGGAAAACTCAAAGCATTTCCAAAGAGTGTCCAAAGTTAATCCAATATTTTAAAGAAACCGAAGTTTCTTAAAGTTCTATATAGTTGTTTCAAAAACAAGTTTCTTTTTTACAATAACACCTATAAGAAATGAAATGCCATTTTGCAAATAAACTTTATATAAAAATTAGCTTATAAATGAATATGAAATGTTACTCAGTTTATTGCATAGATTTCTACTGTCTTTGGTTTCATATGGTAATTAATGGTAATGATTATGATTTCATATGGTTTTAATTGTAAAGATTTTCTCTTGGCTTCCAATAAAATAAGCGTATTGAGATCAGAATGGACCAGAATTTTGTTGAATCTTAATAAACATTTCGGACAATTGAGATTGAATTCAATTTTGTATGCTATGAAAGTCCATCGACATTAAGGTGATTTATGTCTTTCGTAAGAACTTTCACATGACCTAGGTATGTAGTATTCTTGCATTTGAGTGTCATATGAGAGAAAACCCAAAATTCTTACTCCATTGAAAAGTTTTTTGAGCATGATTATCGATGGAAGAGTTCCCCTCCATAAATTAAGTCTGATGGCCGAGTAACCAGAGATCTGGCACTTGGTACCACAAGTTCGAGTACCGGCGATGCCATGGATGTTTTAATGGCTCGGAATCCACTTTAGGCCGTAGGTCCTGGTATAATATGACTGTAGAGAGTTGGGCTTCGGTCTGACAACCCTATAACGTAAAGGTTCAACGTCATGGAGCCAAGACAGTCTTCTACCTATGAGTAGTCCATCACAACAGAAGCTGCCTCCCTCCTTGAACTGCATGTTGCAACACATTCGAATTATATGCATTGCAATTAGATCTGTTAATACAGCCTGTTGGCCGAATGATTAGTGCACGGTGCCACAAATTTCGGGTTCGAGTCACGATGGTGCCAAAGATGTTTGTAGTGGTATGGAATCCACTTTAAGTCATTCCCTGTCTAATATGACCGTCAGGCGTGGCGCTGACAACACTACGCCGTAAAAAGTCAGCGTCACGGAGGCAAGTCAGACTTCTACCTACGAGTGCTTCATCACAACAGTACCTTATCTATCAAGTGAAATAAGAAACAACACCTCTATAAATCAGTTTCCTCCGATTATTATTGAGTGAAACTCGTTTTAAAAAACCAGTTTGATCTATAACATTGGTGTTCAAAGTAATTATTTAATTAGGATAAACAATTTTATAAGATTTGGAAGTCAGAAATTAACTTTTAACGCAACATTACACGAAATTTTATGCATTGTATCGCTTGGGCTACATCACGGTGACAATCAAAGGAGTGATAGTGGTTTGGAATAAATTTTAGGGACGTTAAATATAAAAATGAGTTGCTGTGTAAAAGCTGCAAAAGCAGGTATCATGGATTATGAACTATAATACAAAAGGTTTTAATTGTATTCATTCACCATATTTAACTGAACAGGGTTTAATGAAGTCACAAATTTATTAACAAAAGAAAAAAAGAAAGATAGTTATTTGCAGTGAATTAAGAATGCTGTTGACAAAAATGAAGCAAAGATTTACTTAATTGAAAGAGCACACGAGATTTATCTTTCTTAATAAGATCATTTTAGATGTTATCCGTAATTTTTATTTTCATAATATCCTTTGTTATCTTAATATTTTGTGTGTATATGTGCATGCTTTGTTTGTTATAGTTTAATATATAATTTTATAAATTCAAATTTTATGGTACCTTTTCTTTCACATAATTTTCAGTTAATATGCTATATTAATTAATTTAAATTAAATACTCTAATTAAAATGTAAATTAAATACATTTTTAATTAGTTACATTTATTAATTACATTAATCTATTTGTGATTAAATATTAAGTAATCCATTTAAATTAATACTAAATAAATACATTGGATATTATTAATAATTATTAATTAATTAAATTTTTAAATGTTAATTAAATACATTATTATTAGATTATTTTCTGAGGGCGGGGAGAGACAAGTTTTCTTTTCTTAAATATTGACAATAAAGCTGAATTTGGGAAACAGTGTGTTATATGTACCTTTTGTTGAAGAATTCCATTATTTTCTTTATTTCCACCATTTTTAAGCAAATGATTTTAAATACTTCATTTTAATTTTTATATAGTTTTGATATATTTATATTATAGTTCTATAGTACAATTTTTCATTGTATTTATTTCGATATTCTAAATATATTCATAAAATGCTATATGTCAGATTATTATCCATCTTGATAAAAAGGTGCTTACAACCGCGTCAGTTTTGAAAAATTCAAAATTCAAAAAGCATTTTAAATAAATGCGTTTACTATAGAATATTTTATGCAGGGTAAATTTTGCTCGTATCACAATTCAACAAAGAAAGGACACTATAGAAAAAGGACAACAAAGAAAGGACATAGCAAATGGTTCAAAAGGCCGAATAATTTTTTTACAAGGCTTAGAATTTAAAAAATAAATTTCATCAAAAAAATAAAAACCAAAGTTGAAAAAGTCTATTATATCATTTTTATCATACAAATTTTTATCTTCTTCACAATAAGATTCTTTAAAAAAAAAACCATAAAAACATAATGGCGCCGAATAAAATTATTTGAATATAATAGTTTGGGTAGAAAAACACATAGTCTCATCATATAGAACTTCCTTTCCGAATTTCTGTTATAGTTATCAATAAAAATACATTTTATTGAATATTTTTAATAGAGCGATAAGCTTTTAATTTATTTTATATAATAAATCACTGTGTCAAAAGAAAAAAAAAAATTGAATATCAAATAAAATATATAATTTCCAAAGATTTAATTTATGAATTCTAAAGTCGTTGAGCAGTATATAATGATTTTGTAACCGTGCTTTGTCCTACGCACTGCAAGAGAGCTCCATGTCGCTAATTCAGGAGAAAAGATCAGTAAGCCTCGGGACTCTCACCCGAAAGAAATACTACACAACCTGCGCTCCCGCCGAGAAACTTTTAGTTAACAGTATCTCATCAAAGGGGAAATACATTTAGCACACTCCTGAGTGTCAGTCGGCCTACAGACTCTCACCCAGAGTGTAAGTATATTATGCTCCTCCTAGACGTGGAGACCTTTCACGACTCTATAATTATGTATCATTAAATGTGTTAAATATTGTATGTGTGTGGTGTTTGTGCGTGTGCAAATAAAGCTGTGAGTTCTCAAGCCTGTGTCTCAAGTCTCAACCCAACCACACCCAGTTACAATCCAGCCTCACAGCCAGCACACAATTTTAATATAAATGTACCTAACGAATCTTGTTTTTAACGTCTTTATAGATATTAAAAATAGCTCCATTTTTACTTTTATTTCGCTATAATGTCAATGCGACTTGTCTAATAGACAATAAAAATACTTAATTTATTGTTTCTTAACATTTTTCTGTAATACAATTTGTAATTTTTTAATGATGGACTTTAACTATAGTTCCTTCGCAACTAGAACAGCAGATATGTAATCTAGCTGATTTAGCATCGGGAGGAAACAGCTCAAAGAACCTACCAACACATTTAGGAACACTCCCCCCCAAAAAAAAAAAAAAAATACGGCATTAGAGGTTTGCATCCTCCTACTAAATCTTCAGGAAGCACTTTCCGCCTAACAGATTTATTATATCTTTTTCCGTAATGAACACGGTGGCTTTTGGTTCTCTTAATGGGTTTTCCTGCCTCTCATAGAATTTTTCTCTCAGAAAGCAGGGGTCCTGATAGGATCTGGCGCTTGGTTTCGGGTTCCTGTCCCGACAGTGCCATGGGTGTTTGCAGAGGTTCGAAATCCACTTTAAACTGTAGGTCCCGGTTTGTTTAGATCAAAGTGTGCACAAGATCACCGTATAGCGACAAACTAAATTAAACCAAAGAAAGCAATGTTAATTAACCGAAATGAAGAGTCTCTTATTAAAGAGTTGTCATTACACCAGTAAATATTCCTTCCTGATTGTTAAATACTTCGGACAAACAGAATTGAAACTCATCGCTGAAGAGCGCATTGTGCCATCCTGTTCTTCATTCAGTCGGGGGCGTTTCCAAAACCATCGCCAACTTTCACTTCGTTCGGTTGACGTCAATGGCAGTCTTCGCCAAGAACGGCTTGTCTACAAGTCAATTATAAACAATCGTTATAAAACTGTTATCCCATATACTAGAACAAATGAAAATTTCGCTGAACATAAAGCAAACAATTGACAATAATTGATTGTGGGGCCACGCAGGTCTCCTTCGAATGTGTCAACCCATTGTACGTCTAGGTGGGCCTTCTTTCGCGGTGATTCCTATTTGATTCATCGATCCATCTGGTTCAAATTCTATGAACAGTGGACATATCTAATTACCTTTCAGCAGACGTACAAAGTTTAATCAGCAGATCAACCATCATTTCATAAGCCTATAATTTGACTCCTCGCAAAATCGACTGATTGCAGGAAATGCTTTCAATAATGTCGCCCAGGCATCTCTTAATCGGCATGTGTCATTTAGGTGACAGTATAGGGATTGCTGGTTCATACGGCATTTCCTTCCCTTGCTATAATCCTGTAATGAAACTGAGCCCTCTTGAATTTCAGATCATCTGCATAACTTGTTCAGTTGCGTATTCCCATTGAAATAATCGAAATTTATTTTATTTAATTTATTTAATTAAATAATTTATTTATTTATTTATTAAACTTTATAAAAAAATTTATTTTAATAAATTTATTTTATTTTATTTAACTTATTAAATTTATTTTATCTACTATTGAAATTTGTATATTGATACGGCCGGATCTTCATGCTGTTTAATTTTCAATGACGGACAGTGTATAGCGAAATATAATTAAAGAAAAAAATTAATATATTATATAGTAAATAATTTTAATGTACAATTAAATCTACATATCTGATTTTACCTTTTTTTTTTAATATACTTGATAAATTTTCTCTCTTTAAAAATAAAATTTTTTTTTGTAATATATTTTTTCCAAGGCATTAATTACATTTTCCAAATAGGCATCTTATAGCTATATACAGGACAGCATCCACATCCTTATTGAATTTGTACCTCGTTTTCTATAAAATGCTGGGTAAATTAAATTATAATCAGTTTGCAAATCATCTGACATAATTGCTGCAATTATTATTGAATCAGATGATTACAATACGACATTCTCCCGAATTTTCTATAAAGTCCTATAAAGACTTTAAGTTATTATACCACTAATTATATTTTATTGTTAGACAGTTTATATCCTAATAGAAATTATTTCCATCGTACCACAATTTATGGCAATATACCTACAAAAGTCTCATTAATATTCACTAACGTACTTATTAAATAACAGATTTTTCCTTTGATTCCATGAGGAAGTGAAGAACTAATAAACAGAACTCAAGAACTCAATACAATACTAGTTAACATTTAATTGCATTTAAAACTGTTACAAACTAATACCGACATAATTAAAGTCTTTTACTGAATTAAAGGGCATCGTTGTGGTAAATACGTCCTTTATAAACTATGTTATTGAATTAACATCGTAATTGGGGGGAAGTATTAAATACCGAAACCATTTCAGCCGTACTTGCTAAGATGCTCCACAATATTCCTCGTGTGTATTCGCGATTTAAGTTTGTAAGGGAATTTGGCAGCGCAAATTTGTAAAGCCGCATATATTCAGCAGTCCGTGTCATGGCGTAATCCTCCAGGGTGGAGAAATATGAGACGGTGAATTTAATTATATTTTAAATGAATTAAAATCGACTCCCACTTTGAAGAATTTCCCGTGAAAGTATTTCAAAATCTAATCGAGTTGTTTCACGTCTATCCTTGACTTATGCCAATAGAATTAAGACTTCATGAATAAATTAATAAGTGTATCCTTAAGAGTATTCATTGATTCTATAGAAATCTGAATAAAATTTTTTAAGATATCATGCTTTATTTATCTGCAAGTTTTCGTTTTCAAAAGAATAGGAAAATAAATATTTCATTCTTACTTTATTTATTGAATTGAAGTGCAGGGGGTGATTCTAATTTGCTTGCCGTATTTGTGAGAAAACTAGATAAACTCAAACCAAAATTTGAGTTGGCTACTACAAACCAGATATTTAACTTTTCACTAGGTTTATATTTATTATTATACTTTTTTTTAAATTCATTCTATTAGCTCCCACTTTCCCTATATATATCTTGTTCAAATTTTCAATCATTAATAAAATAATTTTTGTTCAGCCACTCAAGTTCAAATACATTTTTTGAACTTGTAGTGGATGACACTGGATGTTAATACAGTTTTTTCAAATATTAATTCAATAATTAAATTTAATTAATTAATTTCAGTTTTATTATTAGATATAAGTTGCATATATCTACCAATAGATGGCGCCAGATAACTTAAAAAAATGAATGATAATTATTTAAAAAGGAATTTCTCCAATATAGTGAAAAAAAAAGTAGGAATAGACATTATTTTTTTTTATATAACTTGTTTATAATATACTTGATAACTTTTCTCTCTTATAAATAAAAATTACTTTTGTTGTATTTTATTTTTCCAAAGCCTTAATTATATCTCCAAAATAGACATCTTATAATTATACACTATACAGGACAGCATCCACATGCTTATTGAATTGGTACCTCGTTTTCTATAATATGCTGAGAAAATTAATTATAACCAGTTTGTAAATCATTTGACATAATTGCTGCAATTATTATTGAATCAGATGAATATAATACGACACCTCCCGAATTTTCTCAGAAGTCATATAAAGACTTCAAGTTATTATACCAATAATTATATTTTATTGCTCGACAGTTTATATCCTAATAGTAATTATTTTCGTCTCACTACAATTTATGACACCATACCTACAAAAGTCTCATTAATATTCACTAATATACTTATTAATTAACAGATTTTTCCTTTTATTCTATAAGGAATTGAAGAACTAATAACGATTCAATACAATACTAGTTACCATTTAATTGCATTTAAACCTTTTACAAACTAATACCAGCATAATTAAAGTCTTTTACTGAATTAAAGGACATCGTTGCGGTAAATACGTCCTTTATAAACTATGTTATTGAATTAACATCGTAATTGGGGGTGAAGTATTAAACACTGAAACTATTTCAGCCGTACTTGCTAAGATGCTCCACAATATTCCTCGTGTGTATTCGCGACTTAAGTTTGTAAGGGAATTTGGCGGCTCAAATTTGTAAAGCCGCATATATTCAGCAGTCCGTGTCATGGCGTAATCCCCCCGGGTGCAGAAATATGAGACGGTGAATTTAATTATATTTTAAATGAATTAAAATTGACTCCCACTTTGAAGAATTACGCGCGAAAGTATTTCGAAATCTAATCGAGTTGTTTCATGCATCTCCTTGACTTATGCCAATAGAATTAGGACTTAATGAATAAATTAATAAGTTTATATTAATTAATTCTAGAGAAATCTGAATAAAATTGTTTAAAATATCTTTAGCTTTATTCGTACGCAAATCTTCGTTTTCAAAGGAGAGGAAAATAAATATTTAATTCTTACTTTGTATATTTCATTGAAGTACAGGCGGTGACTCCAATTTGATTGCTGTATTTATGAGAAAAGTAGATAAATTGAAACCAAAATTTGGGTTGCCTACTCCAAACCAGATATTTAACTTTTGTCTATGTTTATATTTAATATTCTTTTTTTATAATATACTTGATAACTTTTCTCTCTTATAAATAAAAATTACTTTTTTGTATTATATTTTTTAAAGGCATTAATTATATTTTCGAAATAGAACAGCTTATAAATATACACTATACAGGACAGCATCCACATGCTTATTGGATTTGTAATCTCGCTTACTATGAAATGCTGGGAAAATTAATTATAATCAATTTGCAAACCATCTGACATAATAGTTGCAATTATTATTGAATCAAATGAATATAATACGACATCCTCCCGAATTTTCTCAGAAGTCATATAAAGACTTCAAGTTATTATATTAGTAATTGCATTTTATTGTCAGACAATTTATATTCTAATGGAAATTATTTCCGTCGTAGGACCATTTATAGCATCATACCTACATAAATCTCATTAATATTCTCTAATATACTTATTAAATAGCAGATTTTTCCTTTTATTCTATAAGGAATTGAAGAACTAATAACAATCCAATACAATACTAGTTAACATTTAATTGCATTTAAAACTTTTACAAACTAATATCCAGGCATAATTAAAGTCTTTTACTGAATTAAAGAACATCGTTGCTGTAAATACGTCCTTTATAGACTATGTTATTGAATTAACATCGTAATTGGGGGTAAGTATTAAACACTGAAACCATTTCAGCCGTACTTGCTAAGATGCTCCACAATATTCCTCGTGTGTATTCGCGACTTAAGTGCGTAAGGAAATTTGGCAGCGCAAATTTGTAAAACCGCATATATTCAGCAGTTCGTGTCATGGCGTAATCCTCCAGTGTGGAGAAATATGAGACGGTGAATTTAATTATATTTTAAATGAATTAAAATCGACTCCCACTTTGAAGAATTACGCGTGAAAGTATTTCGAAATCTAATCGAGTTGTTTCATGATTCATATCGTTGACTTATGTCAGTAGAATTAGAACTTTATGAATAAATTAATAAATTTGTCCGTATGAGTATTAATTGATTCTAGAGAAATCTGAATAAAATTGTTTAAGATATCATGCTTTATTTATCTGCGAGTTTTCGATTTCAAAAGAAGCGGAAAAAAAATATTTCGTTCTTACTTTATTTATTGAATGTAAGAACAGAGGTGACTATAATTTGCTTGTTGTATTTATCAGAAAATTAGATAAACTCAAACCAAAATTTGAGTTGGCTACTCCAAAACAGTTATTTAACTTTTGACTAGGATTATATTTAATATACTTTTACTATAATATAATTGATAACTTTTCTCTCTTATAAATAAAAATTACTTTTTTTTGTATTATATTTTTTCAAGGCATTAATTACATTTTCAAAATAGACATCTAACATCCTCGTATTCTATAATATGCTGGGAAAACTAATTACAATCAGTTTGCAAATCATCTGACATAATTGCTGCAATTACTATTGAACCAGATGAATATAATATGACATCCTCCCGAATTTTCTACGAAGTCATATAAAGACTTCAAGTTATTATATTAGTGATGGCATTTTGTTGGTAGACAATTTCTATTCTAATAGAAATTATTTCCGTCACCCACCATCCAGCATCATATCTACAAAAGTCTCATTAATATTCACTAATGCACTTATTAAATAACAGATTTTTCCTTTTATTCCGTGAGGAAGTGAAGAACTAATAAAGATCCAATACAATACTAGTTAACATTTAATTGCATTTAAAACTTTTACAAACTAATACCGGGCATAATTAAAGTCTTTCACTGAATTAAAGGACATCGTTGCGGTAAATACGTCCTTTAAACTATGTTACTGAATTAACATCGTAATTGGGGAAGTATTAAACACCGAAACCATTTCAGCCATACTTGCTACGATGCTCCACAATATTAATCGTGTGTATTCGCGACTTATATTTGTAAGGGTTTTTGGTAGCGCAAATTTGTAAAGCCGCATATATTCAGCAGTCCGTGTCATGGTGTAGTACCAATGGTGGAGAATTATAAGACGGTGAATTTAATTATATTTTAAATGAATTAAAATAGACTCCCACTTTGAAGAATTGCGCGTGAAAGTATTTCGAAATCTAATCGAGCTGTTTTGGGCATCTCATTGACTTATGCCAATAGAATTAGGACTTTATGAATAAATTAATAAATGTACCCGTATGAGTATAAATTGATTCTAGAGAAATCTGAACAAAATTGTTTAAAATATCTTGTTTTATTCATCCACAAATTTTCGTTTGCAAAAGAAGGGGGAAATAAATATTTCATTCATAATTTGCTTGCCATATTTGTGAGAAAATCAGATAGACTCAAAACAAAATTTTGGTTGGCTATTCCAAACCAAACTATTTAACTTTTGATATAAGACTGTCACTTTTAAGCAGTGAATGTAACACATGTCAATCCGCCATCATCATCATCTTTATCGCAACAGCTCATAGTGGACCAAGGCCGTCTGCCTAATAGCAGATTTTAAGACAGGAGATGTTTTCTTTCTTTTACGGGGGTACGGTTGTCAGTCATACGCCCAACGCTCTACACTAATACAAGACAGAAACCTACTGATTAAAGTGGATTCCGAACAACTACAAACACCCATGGTACAGTCGAGACACGAACCCGAAACTTGTGGCACGGAGCGCCGGAGCGTTAGACATTCGGCCTTTCAGGCGTATAAGGCAGGAGGTGAAGGCAGCCTGATGACCATTTCTCTAGCTCTCTGACCTTTGGTCCTTCAGGTCTTAAACCTGGCAGTGACATGGATGTTTGTGAGTTGTTCGTAACTCACGTTAAACTGTAGGTCCCGGTCTAATTCGCATTAAAGTGTGCAAAAAATGGGCGTAGAGCGACAAACCAAATATAGTGACACAACAGTTATTTATAAATAAATAAACCTTTAATTGAAAATAAACCTCTAACAACATTAAGTTTATTTTCGAGAATTGACCGTAAAAACTACAAAATTTGGAAACTAATTTTGTTTTCTTAAATTTAATAATATAGAAAATAAATTAGAAAGTATTTATTTTTTTTATATTAATGAGATATTTTTATGCCTTAACAATCTTTAAAATGTATTATTACAAACATAGTAAATAAACAAAAAAATTTCCTCAAAACAACTTAGGTTAACAAGTCATAACATAAACAAGAAATTATGTTATGATTTTCGCATTGATAACTTGTTTCCTGCAATTTCTCATTTCATTTCTCTTCACATTTAATTTACAAACTTAACGAGAAACTTTTAAAACGCTAACTCCCGCCACACAACCAAAAAAAGAATCCCCAATCTCCGCCATTTCCCTGTTTCGTTCCGAATGATTGCAACAAAATAAACATTGCATATTTCCAATTTGCAGAGGGGAAAATCTTTTCCCCAAATGCTTCACAGACTGAAATTTCCATCTTTGCGTATAGAATTTCCGCCAGTTAGTCGAAACCAATTTGCGTGTCGTCAGGGCCTTAATCAGGAGAAATCAAAATTGGATCCTTCTTTTGGCATTTTCCTTCTTTTCCTTTTTTTAGCGGGAAAAAAAAGATGACAAAAAGAAAAGAACAGTGTTGGGGATGTGTAGAAGGATATGGTGAAGTGGGAAACGAATTTGCCGACTGCTTTCAATTATGTGGCATAATCATGCCATACTGAATTTTCGCAAGCTACTGTTTAAGTAAATCGCGAAAGATTTTAAATTCGGTTTTTTTTTATTTGAATTCAGGCTTTGGAATAATTTAATAATGTTCTAGATTTTGTAAATATTTGTTTAAGATACTTTCTTTTTTTACATCAAATTGTATTTTTTTTCCAGTAAATTAAATTATTTTGAAATGTGTTGCATTTATTAGTAGCATAAGTTTGAAGAAATTTCAAATTCGTTTTTTTTAAAAAGGCAAAGAGATTTTATTTCCATTGAGATACATTATTAAAAAGAGGGCCTGAATGGCCGAGTGGCTAGCGCTCTGGCGCTCGGTACCACAATTATTTAGGTTTCGGGTTCGAGTCCCGGCAGTGCCATGGTTGTTTGTAGTGGTTCGGAATCCACTTTAAAAAGTAGGTCCCGGTCTAATAAGATCGTGGAGCGTTGCGGGAGCATTGTTACTCCGCGTCCGTGGCTTATCTTCAAGTTACACGCGCCCCCTGGGTAATGCAAAGTGAGTACGTCTGTGCAGCATTTGCCTTAAGGCATCCAACACCAAGGTGTCTGTGTTTGCCAACTGCATTAGGAAAGGGAAGAAAAAAAACCATTATTAAAAAGATGATAAGTAAATTTTTTATGAGCAGTTCTTACCATAACTAATTTATATCATATAGTTAACATACAAAAATAGTAGTTCAACAGTTGGTCACATTAACCAATAGATGGGAAGCTTTCTGGGTGGGTTGCAAAATTATATAAAACACAAAATGATTAAATTAATTAAGAAAAAAATCATTCTTTGCAAACCTATTATCAGATAAAAACTGGTGGTAGAAATTAAAATATATTTTGTTAATATACACAGAACCATTCGTTGCTATTGGTAATTAAAGATAATGGTAAGGATTCCAGCTGCAATCACTGTTTCACTTACAAAAAAAACAAACTATAATCAGTTTGCAAATCCTCTGACATAATTGCTGCAGTTATTATTGAATCAGATGAATACAATAAGGCATCCTCCCGAATTTTCTCAGAAGTCCTATAAAGACTTTAAGTCATTATACCACTAATTATATTTGATTGTTAGACATTTTATATCCTAATAGAAATTATTTTCGTCTCACTACAAGTTATGACACTATACCTACAAAAGTCTCATTACTATTCACTAATGCACTTATTAAATAACAGATTTTTACTTTTATTCTGTAAGGAATTGAAGAACTAATAACAACCCAATACAATACTAGTTAGCTTTTAATTGCATTTAAAACTTTTACAAACTAATACCGGGCATAATTAAAGTCTTTTACTGAATTAAAGGACATCGTTGTGGTAAATACGTCCTTTATAAACTATGTTATTGAATTAACATCGTAGTTGGGGGGAAGTATTAAACCAAACCATTTCATCCATACTTGCTAAGATGCTCCACGATATTCCTCGTGTGTATTCGCGACTTAAGTTCGTAAGGGAATTTGGCAGCGCGAATTTGTAAAGCCGCATATATTCAGCAGTCCGTGTCATGGCGTAATCCCCCGGGTGGAGAAATATGAGAAGGTGAATTTAATTACATTTTAAATGAATTAAAATCGACTCCCACTTTGAAGAATTTTGTGTGAAAGCATTTCGAAATCTAATCGAGTTGTTTTGGGCATCTCATTGACTTATGCCAATAGAATTAGGACTTTATTAACAAATTAATAAGTGTATCCGTGTGAGTATTAATTGATTATAGAGAAATATGAATAAAATTGTTTAAGATATCACGATTTAATCATCCGAGAGTCTACGTTTTTCAAAAGCAGTGTAAAAGAAAAATTAATTCTTACTTTATTTATTGAATTGAAGTACAGAGGGTGATTCTAATTTGCTTGCCGTATTTGTGAGAAAATTCAAATATACTCAAATCAAAATATTTTTTGGCTATTTGAAACCAGGCTATTTAACTATTGATATAAGACTGTCACTTTTAAGCAGTGAATGTAACACATGTCAATCCATCATTATCATGATCATTGGTGCAACAGGCCATGGTGAGCCAAGGCCGTCTAGTTATTGGCAGATTTCGACACAGGAGATTCTTCCTTTTTACAGGGTAGTGCTGTCATCTCTGCTCGCTCTGAAGTCATATTAGACCAGTACCTACTGTTTAAAGTGTATTCCGAACCACTAGAAACATACATGGCACCGTCGGAACTAGAATCCGACACCTGTGGCACCGAAGGCCAGAATTAATTCCTTAGTGCTGGTATTATTTTCGAACGCTACTATTAATTTCTTTCTTTTTCTCTTTTAGTGATTTCTCTTAAAACAGATTGATCGATGCTTTAGTGATTATTTCTTCCTCGGTAGCTACTCGGCCATCAAACCCCAGATTGCCTAATGGCCAATCGACTAGCGCTCTGACCTTTGGTGCTTCAAGTTTGAATCCTGGTGGTGGCGTGGATGGTGGGTCGCAATCCACATTAAACAGTAGGTCCCTATCTAATTAGACTAAAATCCGCAAAATATGATCGAAAAAACAAATCTAGCGGAATCAAATATATGCCCTCTCTGCGGTTTGCTAATACGAGCTACAACTGGTGAATGAAAAAAAACATAAATTCTTGAATCTTCTAATTGAATATTAAAAAAACTCAGGTAAAAATATTTCATTCAACTAATTTTGTTTTCTAAAAGTTAGTAATATAGAAAATAAATTAGTAATAACTTATTTTTTTATATTAAGGAGATATTTCTAGGCCTTGACAATCTTTAAAATGTATTATTCTAAACACAATAAAAAAACAAAAGTATTCACTCAAAACAAATTAGGTTAGATAATAAAGAATAATTTACTTTATGATTTTCGTATTGATAAATTGTTTCCTGCAAATTCTCATTTCATTTCTATTCACGTTTAATTTACAAACCTAACGGGAGACTTTTAAAACGCTAACTTCCCCGCCCCCTCCCACACACACAAAAAAAGAATTCTCAATCTCCGCCATTTTCCCGTTTCGTTCCGAATGACTGCAACAAAATAAACATTGCACATTTCCAATTTGCAGAAGGGCAAATCTTTCCCCAAATGCTTCACAGACTGAAATTTCCATCTTTGCGTATAGAATTTCCGCCAGTAAGTCGAAACCAATTTGCGTGTCGTCAGGGCCTTAATCAGGAGAAATCAAAATTGGATCCTGCTTTCGGCATTTTCCTTCTTTTCCTTTTTTTAGTAGGAAAAAAAGGATGACAAAAAGAAAAGAACAGTGAACAAGATTGGGGATGTTTAGAGGATATGATGATGTGGGAAGCGAATTTGCTAACCGCTTTCAATTATGTGGCATAATCATGCCATACTGAAGTTTCGCAAGCTACTGTTTAAGCAATTCGCGAAAGATTTTAAATTCAGTTTTTTGTATTTGAATTCAGGCGTTGGAATAATTTAATAATGTTGTGGATTTTAAGAATATTTGCTTAGCCTCCCTTTTTTTACATCAAATTGTTTTTTTTTCGGTAAATTAAGTTATTTTGAAATGCGTTACATTTATTAGAGACATAAGTTTGAAGAAATTTAAGATTCCTTTTGTTTTTAAATCAAAGAGATTTTATTTCCATTGTATTACATTATTAAAAATATGATAATGCAATTTGTAAGCGATGCTTGCCATAAATAATTTATATGATATATTTAATATACAGAAATCGTATCTAACATGTTGGTCACATTCATCCAATAGATGGAAACCTTTCCGGGTGAGTTGCAAAGTTATATTTTTAAAAAAAACAAAATGTTTAAATTAATTAAGTAAAAGTATCTTTCCTTGCAAACGTATTCACGTGATGGAGATTTATTCTTGTCAGAAATTCGGGGATAGAAATTAAAATAATTTTAGTTAATATACACAGAACCATCCGTTGTTTGTGGTAATGAAAGATAATGGTAAGGATTCCAAATGCAACCTCTGCTTGATGATAAATAAAAAAGGCAATTACCCTTAGAACTTCTTTCCTAAAGCATTATCCCTACTTACATCCTTTATTCCTCTGTATATCCTCTATTCACCTCTATATCCTTTACTCCTCTATTACTCAATATATTATTTATTCCTCTTTTCCTCTCTATATCCTCTATTCATCTCTACAACCTTTATTCTTCTATTCGTCTCTATATCCTTTATTCCTGTATTCCTCTTTATATCCTCGATTCCTGTATTCATCTCTGTATCCTTTATTCCTCTATTTTTCTTTATATCCTCTATTCACCTCTTTATCCTTTATTCCTTTCTAAACGGCTTGATGGTAATCGGCTCACGCTCTGGCTTTTCGTATCGCAGGCTTTAGATTCGAAACCTGGCTGTGGCATGGAAGTTTGTAAATGGTTCGCTAAATATAGTGGCTTATAGCAAAAGCAAATAAATAATAATGTGACACAAGAATTATTTATATACAAATAAACTTTTCGTTGAAAATAAACTTATAACAGAATTAGGTTTATTTTAGAGAAATGACCATAAAAAAAATATGAAATTAAACGTAACTTAGAAACTAATTTTATATTCTAAAATTTAGTAAGTTTTAGTTTTAAAGTTAATTAAGTTTTAGCTTCCTTGAGTTATTTTTGTCATATAAAAACTGGTGGCATAAATTAAATACTTTTAGTTAATATACACAGAATCATTCGTTGCTATGGTAATAAAAGATAATGATAAGGTGTCCAGCTGCAATCATTTCTTTCAAAACCATGAAAACTCGTTTAAACAATAGTAAAATTTCTCCCCTGTAGAGACGGATTATCAAATTGGGAATTTCAGTGTTGGATTCTGAATTCTTTCGTTTGGATAAAAAAAATTTCCAATATGATAAACAAAAAGGGCAGTTACCCTTGGAACTTATTTCCAAAGCATTATTTTTCTATTCATTTCTATATTCTTAATTCCTCTCTATAACCTCTATTCCTCTTTTCATCGCTATATCCTTTATTCATATGTTCCACTCTGTAACCCCTTTTCCTCTCATATGTTCCACTCTTTATATCATATGTTCCACTCTGTATCCCCTTTTCCTCTATATTCATATGTTCCACTCTGTAACCTTTTTCCTCTCTATATCCTTTATTCATATGTTCCACTCTGTATCCCCTTTTCCTCTATATTCATATGTTCCACTTGTAACCTCTTTTCCTCTCTATATCCTTTATTCATATGTTCCACTCTGTATCCCCTTTTCCTCTATATTCATATGTTCCACTCTGTAACCTCTTTTCCTCTCTATATCCTTTATTCATATGTTCCACTCTGTATCCCCTTTTCCTCTATATTCATATGTTCCACTCTGTAACCTCTTTTCCTCTCTATATCCTTTATTCATATGTTCCACTCTGTATCCCTTTTCCTCTATATTCATATGTTCCACTCTGTAACCTCTTTTCCTCTCTATATCCTTTATTCATATGTTCCACTCTGTATCCCCTTTTCCTCATTTTCCTCTCTATATCCTTTATTCATATGTTCCACTCTGTATCCTTTTTCTTTTTCATATGTTCCACTCTGTAACCTATTTTTCCTCCTTTATTCATATGTTCCACTCTGTATCCCCTTTTCCTCTATATTCATATGTTCCACTCTGTAACCTCTTTTCCTCTCTATATCCTTTATTCATATGTTCCACTCTGTTCCACTCTGTAACCTCTTTTTCCTCTCTATATCCTTTATTCATATGTTCCACTCTGTATCCCCTTTTCCTCTATATTCATATGTTCCACTCTGTAACCTCTTTTCCTCTCTATATCCTTTATTCATATGTTCCACTCTGTATCCCCTTTTCCTCTATATTCATATGTTCCACTCTGTAACCTCTTTTCCTCTCTATATCTTTATTCATATGTTCCACTCTGTATCCCCTTTTCCTCTATATTCATATGTTCCACTCTGTAACCTCTTTTCCTCTCTATATCTTTATTCATATGTTCCACTCTGTATCCCCTTTTCCTCTATATTCATATGTTCCACTCTGTAACCTCTTTTCCTCTCTATATCTTTATTCATATGTTCCACTCTGTATCCCCTTTTCCTCTATATTCATATGTTCCACTCTGTAACCTCTTTTCCTCTCTATATCTTTATTCATATGTTCCACTCTGTATCCTTTTTCCTCTATATTCATATGTTCCACTCTGTAACCTCTTTTCCTCTCTATATCTTTATTCATATGTTCCACTCTGTATCCCCTTTTCCTCTTATTCATATGTTCCACTCTGTAACCTCTTTTCCTCTCTATATCTTTATTCATATGTTCCACTCTGTATCCCCTTTTCCTCTATATTCATATGTTCCACTCTGTAACCTCTTTTCCTCTCTATATCTTTATTCATATGTTCCACTCTGTATCCCCTTTTCCTCTATATTCATATGTTCCACTCTGTAACCTCTTTTCCTCTCTATATCTTTATTCATATGTTCCACTCTGTATCCCCTTTTCCTCTATATTCATATGTTCCACTCTGTAACCTCTTTTCCTCTCTATATCTTTATTCATATGTTCCACTCTGTATCCCCTTTTCCTCTATATTCATATGTTCCACTCTGTAACCTCTTTTTCCTCTCTATATCTTTATTCATATGTTCCACTCTGTATCCTCTTTTCCTCTCTATTTCATATGTTCCACTCTGTAACCTCTTTTCCTCTCTATATCTTTATTCATATGTTCCACTCTGTATCCTCTTTTCCTCTCTATTCATATGTTCCACTCTGTAACCTCTTTTCCTCTCTATATCTTTATTCATATGTTCCACTCTGTATCCTCTTTTCCTTTCTATATCTTTATTCATATGTTCCACTCTGTATCCTCTTTTCCTCTCTATATCTTTATTCATATGTTCCACTCCTCTTTTTCCTCTCTATTCATATGTTCCACTCTGTATCCTCTTTTCTTTCTATATCTTTATTCATATGTTCCACTCTGTAACCTCTTTTCCTCTCTATATCTTTATTCATATGTTCCACTCTGTATCCCCTTTTCCTCTCTATTCATATGTTCCACTCTGTAACCTCTTTTCCTCTCTATATCTTTATTCATATGTTCCACTCTGTATCCCCTTTTCCTCTATATTCATATGTTCCACTCTGTAACCTCTTTTCCTCTCTATATCTTTATTCATATGTTCCACTCTGTATCCCCTTTTCCTCTATATTCATATGTTCCACTCTGTAACCTCTTTTCCTCTCTATATCTTTATTCATATGTTCCACTCTGTATCCCCTTTTCCTCTATATTCATATGTTCCACTCTGTAACCTCTTTTCCTCTCTATATCTTTATTCATATGTTCCACTCTGTATCCCCTTTTCCTCCACTCTGTAACCTCTTTTCCTCTCTATATCTTTATTCATATGTTCCACTCTGTATCCCCTTTTCCTCTATATTCATATGTTCCACTCTGTAACCTCTTTTTCCTCTCTATTTTATTCATATGTTCCACTCTGTATCCCCTTTTCCTCTATATTCATATGTTCCACTCTGTAACCTCTTTTTCCTCTCTATATCTTTATTCATATGTTCCACTCTGTATCCCCTTTTTTCTCTCTATTCATATGTTCCACTCTGTAACCTCTTTTTCCTCTCTATATCTTTATTCATATGTTCCACTCTGTATCCCCTTTTCCTCTATATTCATATGTTCCACTCTGTAACCTCTTTTCCTCTCTATATCTTTATTCATATGTTCCACTCTGTATCCCCTTTTCCTCTATATTCATATGTTCCACTCTGTAACCTCTTTTCCTCTCTATATCTTTATTCATATGTTCCACTCTGTATCCTCTTTTCCTCTCTATATCTTTATTCATATGTTCCACTCTGTAACCTCTTTTCCGCTCTATATCTTTATTCATATGTTCCACTCTGTATCCTCTTTTCCTCTCTATTCATATGTTCCACTCTGTAACCTCTTTTTCCTCTCTATATCTTTATTCATATGTTCCACTCTGTATCCTCTTTTCCTTTCTATATCTTTATTCATATGTTCCACTCTGTATCCTCTTTTCCTCTCTATATCTTTATTCATATGTTCCACTCTGTATCCTCTTTTCCTCTCTATTCATATGTTCCACTCTGTATCCTCTTTTTCCTTTCTATATCTTTATTCATATGTTCCACTCTGTAACCTCTTTTCCGCTCTATATCTTTATTCATATGTTCCACTCTGTATCCTCTTTTTCCTCTCTATTCATATGTTCCACTCTGTATCCTCTTTTCCTTTCTATATCTTTATTCATATGTTCCACTCTGTAACCTCTTTTCCTCTCTATATCTTTATTCATATGTTCCACTCTGTATCCCCTTTTCCTCTATTCATATGTTCCACTTGTAACCTCTTTTCCTCTCTATATCTTTATTCATATGTTCCACTCTGTATCCTCTTTTCCTCTCTATATCTTTATTCATATGTTCCACTCTGTAACCTCTTTTCCTCTCTATATCTTTATTCATATGTTCCACTCTGTATCCTCTTTTCCTCTCTATTCATATGTTCCACTCTTATTCATATGTTCCACTCTGTATCCTCTTTTCCTCTCTATTCATATGTTCCACTCTGTAACCTCTTTTTCTTTTATTCATATGTTCCACTCTGTATCCTCTTTTTCCTCTCTATTCATATGTTCCACTCTGTATCCTCTTTTCCTCTCTATATCTTTATTCATATGTTCCACTCTGTATCCTCTTTTCCTCTCTATATCTTTATTCATATGTTCCACTCTGTATCTTTTTTCTCTATATCTTTATTCATATGTTCCACTCTGTAACCTCTTTTCCTCTCTATATCTTTATTCATATGTTCCACTCTGTATCCTCTTTTTCTCTATATCTTTATTCATATGTTCCACTCTGTATCCTCTTTTCCTCTCTATATCTTTATTCATATGTTCCACTCTGTATCCTCTTTTCCTCTCTATATCTTTATTCATATGTTCCACTCTGTATCCTCTTTTTCCTCTCTATATCTTTATTCATATGTTCCACTCTGTATCCTCTTTTCCTCTCTATATCTTTATTCATATGTTCCACTCTGTATCCTCTTTTCCTTTCTATATCTTTATTCATCTCTATTCATATGTTCCACTCTGTAACCTCTTTTCCTCTCTATATCTTTATTCATATGTTCCACTCTGTATCCTCTTTTCCTCTCTCTTTATTCATATGTTCCACTCTGTAACCTCTTTTCCTCTCTATATCTTTATTCATATGTTCCACTCTGTATCCTCTTTTCCTCTCTATTCATATGTTCCACTCTGTATCTCTATATCTTTATTCATATGTTCCACTCTGTATCCTCTTTTCCTCTCTATATCTTTATTCATATGTTCCACTCTGTATCCTCTTTTCCTCTCTATATCTTTATTCATATGTTCCACTCTGTATCTTTTCCTCTTTTCATATGTTCTCCTCTTTTTCCTCTCTATTCATATGTTCCACTCTGTAACCTTTTTCCTCTCTATATCTTTATTCATATGTTCCACTCTGTATCCTCTTTTCCTCTCTATATCTTTATTCATATGTTCCACTCTGTAACCTCTTTTCCTCTCTATATCTTTATTCATATGTTCCACTCTGTATCCTCTTTTCCTATTCATCTATTTTCTTTATTCATATGTTCCACTCTGTATCCTCTTTTCCTCTCTATATCTTTATTCATATGTTCCACTCTTCTTTTCCTCTCTATATCTTTATTCATATGTTCCACTCTGTTCCACTTTTTCCTCTCTATTCATATGTTCCACTCTGTAACCTCTTTTCCTCTCTATATCTTTATTCATATGTTCCACTCTGTATCCTCTTTTCCTTTCTATATCTTTATTCATATGTTCCACTCTGTATCCTCTTTTCCTCTCTATATCCTTTATTCCTATATATATTCTTTATTTCTCTATTCCTCTCTATATCTTTTATAAATAACGTTGATCCTTGGAATTATATTACCCCTTATAGACACAATGAGATCAGAAGAGTATATGGTTGAAAATATGTGTTCCTCTATTCTTATCTATATCCATTATTAATCAATTTCTCTATATCCTCTATCTTTATGTCCTTTATTAATCTATTCCTCTCTATACCATCTATTACTCACTATAACCTCTATTCCACTATTCATCTCTAGGTTCTTTTTTAATCTATTCACTATAACCTCCCACTATTCATCTCTAGGTTCTTTTTTAATCTATTCCTCTCTATATCATCTATTCCTCACTATAACCTCTATTCCACTATTCATCTCTAGGTTCTTTTTTAATCTATTCCTCTCTATATCATCTATTCCTCACTATAACCTCTTTTCCACTATTCATCTCTATTTCTTTTTATAACCTCTATTCCACTATTCATCTCTAGGTTCTTTTTAATCTATTAATTCATCTCTATTCCTCTCTATATCATCTATTCCTCACTATAACCTCTATTCCACTATTCATCTCTAGGTTCTTTTTTAATCTATTCCTCTCTATACCATCTATTCCTCACTATAACCTCTATTCCACTATTCATCTCTAGGTTCTTTTTTAATCTATTCCTCTCTATACCATCTATTCCTCACTATAACCTCTATTCCACTATTCATCTCTAGGTTCTTTTTTAATCTATTCCTCTCTATACCATCTATTCCTCACTATAACCTCTATTCCACTATTCATCTCTAGGTTCTTTTTTAATCTATTCCTCTCTATACCATCTATTCCTCACTATAACCTCTATTCCACTATTCATCTCTAGGTTCTTTTTAATCTATTCCTCTCCACTATTCATCTCTATTCTTTTTATCATCTCTATTCCTCACTATAACCTCTATTCCACTATTCATCTCTAGGTTCTTTTTAATCTATTCCTCTCTATACCATCTATTCCTCACTATAACCTCTATTCCACTATTCATCTCTAGGTTCTTTTTAATCTATTCATCTATCTATTCCTCTATTCCACTATAACCTCTATTCCACTATTCATCTCTAGGTTCTTTTTTAATCTATTCCTCTCTATATCATCTATTCCTCACTATTCCTCATCTCTAGGTTCTTTTTAATCTATTCTCTATTCTATTCACTATAACCTCTATTCCACTATTCATCTCTAGGTTCTTTTTTAATCTATTCCTCTCTATACCATCTATTCCTCACTATAACCTCTATTCCACTATTCATCTCTAGGTTCTTTTTTAATCTATTCCTCTCTATACCATCTTTCCTTTAACCTCTAACTATTCATCTCTAGGTTCTTTTTTAATCTATTCCTCTCTATACCATCTATTCCTCACTATAACCTCTATTCCACTATTCATCTCTAGGTTCTTTTTTAATCTATTCCTCTCTATACCATCTATTCCTCACTATAACCTCTATTCCACTATTCATCTCTAGGTTCTTTTTTAATCTATTCCTCTCTATATCTTTTATAAATAACGTTGATCCCTCAAAATTGCGTTACACCTTATGTAATGAACAATGAGATCAAAAGAGTTTATGATTGGTAATGGGCAGATAGCTAAAATATCCGCGGAAATTATTTTTATTATTAAGCATGTTATTTTTAAATTGTGCTTTTAAGCCCCTTTTTCATAATATTTATTTCTGTTGTACTATTTTTCAACACTTAATTAACTTGGGAATTTCATGCTTATGCAGGTGATGTATAATTTTTCCTCCAGAGTGTCTCTCTATTAGGTTTAAATTAGGTATCAAGGATGGGATCACTTGCTAATATACTGCCTACCTGCGACTATTGAATCTTGTGTGATGATGTTGTATTGCATTGTTATAAATTATTACTTTAGGAATGCCGAATGTCTTTAAGTCATTTGTAATGAAATGCTTGGCAACCCCTGTTCTAACAGAAGAAATGCAATAATAATCTAATAACAGAATAAATGCAATACATTTGACATCTCTGATCTACATAATTAGTATGTAATTTTATTATGCATTATTACCTTGACTTATCTGCATATCAGGTACCGGAAGAAATTTTTAAAATAAATGTAAAAAAGGACAAAAATTTAGTTGCTGGCATTTTTACAGATGATAGAATTGTTATCTATCATTTCTTTTCTACGAAAGAAAGAATGCTAAAAACGCATATCACAAAAACAAGAGATAAACCAGATAACAAAACCTTTTATTCTTTCATTAATCAAAATTAAACTATCATGTAAGGAATTTAAAAATGGCTCTTTTCTACATAAAAACCGTACCTATACTGTTTATTTTAATGCTGATTAATAAATATGAGAGATGCAGTTTTCAATGGATTATTTGATTTTTCATCAAATTGATAAATGATCTTTCTAACCTAAAGGAGATTGTTCATAATAAGTATGAAAATTAATGTGTGGATACATATTTTTTATAACATTATTCATACTTACGCTAAGTATAAGTTAAAATTGCTTTTAATATTTAATTTTTTTCCACTACTTAACTTTTTATTATCGTTCATTCAAACTTTCTTAACTTTTTATTGTCGTTTCATTCGTTTTTTTTTTTTTTTTTTTGTTTTTTTTTTTTTTCCCCATATAGAACTTATCCCATATAAATATTATTTTATTTCAAAAACGTAAAAGCACAATAAAAAACAATAATACGTAAATTTTAAACAGTTTTTAGGTAAAAAGAATGTTTAATAAATTAAAATTTAAAAACACTTAAATAAAAAAAAATTAAATAAATATTTTTTATAAAATTAAATAAATGTTTAATAAAAATATTTAATAAATTTCCTGGAAGTTTTTAAATGATGAAAATTCAATAAATTTCATTAGAATTTTAAAAATACGTGGAATTAATAAATTAAGCAGTTTTGGAAAGAAAATTAAAAATGAACTACTTTTCTACTTAAAAACAGTAACTATACTGATTACTGTTTCATTTTAAAGTAAATTTATGAACAAGATAGATGCATTTTTCAATGGACTATTTTATTTTATTTAAACAATACATAATTATTTCTATTAACATGAAGAATTTTATATTTTAAAGCACTTTATTTAAACAAATTTTCCTGGTGTTATTATGAATTATCATATAACAGTATTAGTAAGAATATTCAACACATAAAAATATTATTTTAAACCTTTAATATAAAACTTTAAGAAGAAAAAAATATGTGAATGTTAATAAATTCTTAACTGCACTTAATAGGATCCTTTATATCTTATAAATTTAAGCATTTTTAATATATATTTTATTCATACATATATATATAATTCTGAATAAAAATGATTCTTTAAAAAAGAGATAAGTTGCTTTAGAAAAGTAATACGAAAATGGATCATATTTTTAGATTCTATCTTCCCTTTTAACCTTATCTCAGGAGGAAACCATTTAGAAGTTATGTGAAATTTACTCCTGACTTAAGAATTTTATTCATAGCATTTCGCTGAGGTTTTTTAAATCTCCCAACGTGCGATATTAAAAAATATATATGCAATGAAAAAAGAAAAAAAAGCATGCTTGTAAAGGACATTCAAAAAATATTATTTTATTCTCAACTTTAAATTATTTTCGGAACAGAAGCAGGCAGAGCTAATTTTGAAATATTTATTGAATTAAATATTTGAAAACCAATTTTTAAATTTTTAATCTTGATGAAGTAGAGGTGCTTTCCAAGGCAAAAATTATTTTCAGACTTTTCTACACACCGAAATGAATTATTTTCACGAAAACAGTTTTAAATTTCTTCTGAAAAGTTCGAACATCAGTTCTGTCTGTTGAATTCTGCTCTTGACATTTAGTTAAACGCACAAAGGAATAAAAGGAAAACCAGACACCATTTTAAAATACGGTTCTAGTTCGGACAGTGAAGTAAACTTCCATTCCGAGTTTTCTTTGGATAAATATAATATTTTTTTTAAAAAAAACTTTTCCTTTGGGTTAAGAAAAATTTTATATTTATTTTGCATTCGTATGTAAACATTATCGCATTTATTAAAAAATTATATACTAGTACTTATTGCTTTTATGATTTTTAAATTTTAGGTAAAAACTATTTTATCGCCACCTCCTGCTGCTTTCTTAAAATTTGTAGAAGTTATTTACAACAAATCCTTGAAAGACTGTCTTCCTTATTATTTCAAATTAATGCATAAAACGTAAATATATATATATAGCCAAAAGTTTGGGGTTATAATTATATCGCCTCGGCGCCACAGGTTTCGGGTTCGAGTCCCGGCGGCGTCATGGATGTTTGTAGGGGTTCGAAATCCACTTTTAACAGTAGGTCCTGGTCCAATATGAAGGTAGAGCGTTTTGCGTGTTGTTGTTTCTTATCCCACATGGTACACAGCAACATCTAGACCAAGTCCAGGAACCCATGTGGTCCCATGGAAAGAGTGAAAGAGGGGCAGCTTCTGTTGTGATTGAGCACCCGTAAGTAGAAGTCTGATTTGGCCCCTCGTGACACTGACTTTCGCGCGCTGGGGCTGTCAACCCTACGCCCAATGCACTACAGTCAGATTAGACTGTGACTTACGGTTTAAAGTGGATTCCAAACCACTGCAAACATCCATTGCACCGCCGGGACTTGAAAACGAAAACGAAACCTGTTGCACCGAGAGTCAGGGCGCTAGTCACTCGGCTATTGAGGCCCATACGTTGGGATGCGTCGCCCCACCATGGGGATGCTGCTCCTATATATATATATATATATATATATGTTTGTTGTTGTTTCTTATCCCACTTGGCTGGCCAAGCCCACAAGCCCATATGGACTCATGATTGAAGGGGAAGGAAGCAGCTTCTGTTGTGATGGAGCACCCGTAGGTAGAAGTCTGACTATTGCTCCGTGACGCTCTTACAGTCATAGAAGACCGGGACCTCCGGCTTAAAGTGGATTCCGAATCACTACAAACATCCATGGCACCGCCGGGATTCGAACCCGAAACCTGTGGCACCGAGCGCCAGAGCGCTAGACACTCGGCCATTCAGGTCCCAAATTTGCCAACGGCACGCAGTGTTCCCAGGTGGTCACCCACCCAAGTACTGACCGCGCCCAATGATGCTTAACTTCGGTGATCTAACGAGAACCGGTATATTCAGCATGGTACGGCTGTTGAACATATATATATATATAAACCTTTTTAAACATGTAAAAAATACTTTGAATTATGCTAAATTGTTCATTAATATACAAGGCATAATTAAAATTTCCTTAAAGATATATTTAACCATTTGTATTCCTAATAAATATTTTTAACAGGAAAAAATTTACTAACTTGAATGCATTAGAAAATTTATTTTTTCACAAATTTGAAATTTATAAAATTTCTTCAAAATTTAATCGCAACTCATTTTATGTACAATATTAAACCTTTTTTTTTTATTTAAATGTAACTACTAATAAAGGTAAAAAATATACTGTTTATTATAGTGATGATGTGGTTCAAGAATCTTTATTTTATGCAAATGAAGTTTTACTCTCAAGTGTAACAGAAAAACTATTTCTTAGTCAATTGTATTACACCATGCGAATGTGAATATATATATTTTTGTATTGACTTCTATGCCTGATAAGCCCAACTATTGTTTGAATGGTATTAATTTAAATCTAAATCCAACCTTGGCGGTAAGAGCACAGACGGATATCAGGAAATGTCCGTGGATCAATATCCTTTCAGTTAATTAACACCACTTAAAATCACATTCGAAACATCTGCTTTGTCAAAAGACATTGTTGACACTCCGTTGTATTTCTCATGCACAATACAGTGTTAGTAAATTGCTTTAATAAATACTATAGGACTGCATTTCCATTTACACTACATAATGTAATGTAACACCCTGGTTAATTTTGAATCTGCTAGAGTAACTCCTAAGTTATCTTAAAGTTAATTCTTAAGTTAACTAATTCCGATGTAATACTTAAATAAAGTACTTATGCAATACTCATGATGTAATACTTAAAGAAAGTACTTATGCAATACTCATGATGTAATACTTAAAGATGTAATACTTATGATGTAATATTTAAAGAAAGTAAAGATGTAATACTTAAAGAAAGTACTTTAAGATGTAATACTTAAAGAAAGTACTTATAGATGTAATACTTATGATGTAATATTTAAAGAAAGTAAAGATGTAATACTTATGATGTAATATTTAAAGAAAGTAAAGATGTAATACTTATGATGTAATATTTAAAGAAAGTAAAGATGTAATACTTATGATGTAATATTTAAAGAAAGTAAAGATGTAATACTTATGATGTAATATTTAAAGAAAGTAAAGATGTAATACTTATGATGTAATATTTAAAGAAAGTAAAGATGTAATACTTATGATGTAATATTTAAAGAAAGTAAAGATGTAATACTTATGATGTAATATTTAAAGAAAGTAAAGATGTAATACTTAAAGAAAGTACTTTAAGATGTAATACTTAAAGAAAGTAATAGATGTAATACTTATGATGTAATATTTAAAGAAAGTAAAGATGTAATACTTATGATGTAATATTTAAAGAAAGTAAAGATGTAATACTTATGATGTAATATTTAAAGAAAGTAAAGATGTAATACTTATGATGTAATATTTAAAGAAAGTAAAGATGTAATACTTATGATGTAATATTTAAAGAAAGTAAAGATGTAATACTTATGATGTAATATTTAAAGAAAGTAAAGATGTAATACTTATGATGTAATATTTAAAGAAAGTGATGATGTAATATTTAAAGAAAGTAAAGATGTAATACTTATGATGTAATATTTAAAGAAAGTAAAGATGTAATACTTATGATGTAATATTTAAAGAAAGTAAAGATGTAATACTTATGATGTAATATTTAAAGAAAGTAAAGATGTAATACTTATGATGTAATATTTAAAGAAAGTAAAGATGTAATACTTATGATGTAATATTTAAAGAAAGTAAAGATGTAATACTTAAAGATGTAATACTTATGATGTAATATTTAAAGAAAGTAAAGATGTAATACTTAAGATGTAATATTTAAAGAAAGTAAAGATGTAATACTTATGATGTAATATTTAAAGAAAGTAAAGATGTAATACTTATGATGTAATATTTAAATGAAAAAGAAAGATGTAATACTTATGATGTAATATTTAAAGAAAGTAAAGATGTAATACTTATGATGTAATATTTAAAGAAAGTAAAGATGTAATACTTAAAGAAAGTACTTTAAAGATGTAATGCTTAAAGAAAGTACTTTAAGATGTAATACTTATGATGTAATATTTAAAGAAAGTAAAGATGTAATACTTATGATGTAATATTTAAAGAAATGTAAAGATGTAAAGTACTTATGATGTAATATTTAAAGAAAGTAAAGATGTAATACTTATGATGTAATATTTAAAGAAAGTAAAGATGTAATACTTATGATGTAATATTTAAAGAAAGTAAAGATGTAATACTTATGATGTAATACTTAAAGAAAGTACTTATAGATGTAATACTTATGATGTAATATTTAAAGAAAGTAAAGATGTAATACTTATGATGTAATATTTAAAGAAAGTAAAGATGTAATACTTAAAGAAAGTACTTTAAGATGTAATACTTAAAGAAAGTACTTATAGATGTAATACTTATGATGTAATATTTAAAGAAAGTAAAGATGTAATACTTATGATGTAATATTTAAAGAAAGTAAAGATGTAAACTTATGATGTAATATTTAAAGAAAGTAAAGATGTAATAATGATGTAATATTTAAAGAAAGTAAAGATGTAATACTTATGATGTAATATTTAAAGAAAGTAAAGATGTAATACTTAAGATGTAATATTTAAAGAAAGTAAAGATGTAATACTTATGATGTAATATTTAAAGAAAGTAAAGATGTAATACTTAAAGAAAGTACTTATGATGTAATATTTAAAGTAAGGTAAGATGTAATACTTATGATGTAATATTTAAAGAAAGTAAAGATGTAATACTTATGATGTAATATTTAAAGAAAGTAAAGATGTAATACTTATGATGTAATATTTAAAGAAAGATGTAAAGATGTAATACTTTGATGTAATATTTAAAGAAAGTAAAGATGTAATACTTATGATGTAATATTTAAAAAGAAAGTAAAGATGTAATACTTAAAGAAAGTGATGTAATATTTAAAGAAAGTAAAGATGTAATACTTATGATGTAATATTTAAAGAAAGTAAAGATGTAATACTTATGATGTAATATTTAAAGAAAGTAAAGATGTAATACTTAAAGAAAGTACTTTAAGATGTAATACTTAAAGAAAGTACTTATAGATGTAATACTTATGATGTAATATTTAAAAAAAGTAAAGATGTAATACTTATGATGTAATATTTAAATACTTAAAGAAAGTAAAGATGTAATACTTATGATGTAATATTTAAAGAAAGTAAAGATGTAATACTTATGATGTAATATTTAAAGAAAGTAAAGATGTAATACTTAAAGAAAGTACTTTGATGTAATACTTAAAGAAAGTAAAGATGTAATACTTATGATGTAATATTTAAAGAAAGTAAAGATGTAATACTTATGATGTAATGATGTAATATTTAAATACTTAAAGAAAGTAATATAAAGATGTGTAATACTTATGATGTAATATTTAAAAGAAAGTATAGATAATGATGTAATATTTAAAGAAAGATGTAATACTTATGATGTAATACTTAAAGAAAGTAATAGATGTAATACTTATGATGTAATATTTAAAGAAAGTAAAGATGTAATACTTATGATGTAATATTTAAAGAAAGTAAAGAAAGATTAAAGAAAGTACTTTAAGATGTAATACTTAAAGAAAGTACTTATAGATGTAATTTATGATGTAATATTTAAAGAAAGTAAAGATGTAATACTTATGATGTAATATTTAAAGAAAGTAAAGATGTAATACTTAAAGAAAAAGTACTTTAAGATGTATATTAAAGAAAGTAATAGATGTAATACTTATGATGTAATATTTAAAGAAAGTAAAGATGTAATACTTAAGATGTAATATTTAAAGAAAGTAATAATTTAAGATGATGTAATATTTAAAGAAAGTAAAGATGTAATACTTATGATGTAATATTTAAAGAAAGTAAAGATGTAATACTTATATGATGTAATATTTAAAGAAAGTAAAGATGTAATACTTATGATGTAATATTTAAAGAAAGTAAAGATGTAATACTTAAAGATGTAATACTTAAAGAAAGTACTTATAGATGTAATACTTATGATGTAATATTTAAAGAAAGTAAAGATGTAATACTTATGATGTAATATTTAAAGAAAGTAAAGATGTAATACTTAAATGTAATATTTAAAGAAAGTAAAGATGTAATACTTAAGATGTAATATTTAAAAAAAAGTAAAGATGTAATACTTAAAATATTTAAAGAACTTTAAGATGTAATACTTAAAGAAAGTAAAGATGTAAAAAGAAAGTTATGATGTAATATTTAAAGAAAGTAAAGATGTAATACTTATGAAGAAAGTACTTAAGATATTTAAAAAAAAGAAAGTAAAGATGTAATACTTATGATGTAATATTTAAAGAAAGTAAAGATGTAATACTTATGATGTAATATTTAAAGAAAGTAAAGATGTAATACTTAAAGAAAGTACTTTAAGATGTAATATTTAAAGAAAGTATAGATGTAATACTTATGATGTAATATTTAAAGAAAGTAAAGATGTAATACTTATGATGTAATATTTAAAGAAAGTAAAGATGTAATACTTATGATGTAATATTTAAAGAAAGTAAAGATGTAATACTTATGATGTAATATTTAAAGAAAGTAAAGATGTAATACTTAAAGATGTAATACTTATGATGTAATATTTAAAGAAAGTAAAGATGTAATACTTATGATGTAATATTTAAAAAAAGAAAGTAAAGATATAATACTTATGATGTAATATTTAAAGAAAGTAAAGATGTAATACTTAAAGAAAGTACTTTAAGATGTAATATTTAAAGAAAGTAATAGATGTAATACTTATGATGTAATATTTAAAGAAAGTAAAGATGTAATACTTATGATGTAATATTTAAAGAAAGTAAAGATGTAATACTTAAAGAAAGTACTTTAAGATGTAATATTTAAAGAAGAAAGTAATAGATGTAATACTTATGATGTAATATTTAAAGAAAGTAAAGATGTAATACTTATGATGTAATATTTAAAGAAAGTAAAGATGTAATACTTAAAGAAAGTACTTTAAGATGTAATATTTAAAGAAAGTAAAGATGTAATACTTATGATGTAATATTTAAAGAAAGTAAAGATGTAATACTTATGATGTAATATTTAAAGAAAGTAAAGATGTAATACTTAAAGAAAGTAAAGATGTAATACTTAAAGATGTAATACTTATGATGTAATATTTAAAGAAAGTAAAGATGTAATACTTATGATGTAATATTTAAAGAAAGTAAAGATGTAATACTTAAAGAAAGTACTTATGATGTAATATTTAAAGAAAGTAAATAGATGTAATACTTATGATGTAATATTTAAAGAAAGTAAAGATGTAATACTTATGATGTAATATTTAAAGAAAGTAAAGATGTAATACTTATGATGTAATATTTAAAGAAAGTAAAGATGTAATACTTATGATGTAATATTTAAAGAAAGTAAAGATGTAATACTTAAAGAAAGTACTTTAAGATGTAAGAAGTAAAGAAAGTACTTATAGATGTAATACTTATGATGTAATATTTAAAGAAAGTAAAGATGTAATACTTATGATGTAATATTTAAAGAAAGAAAGATGTAATACTTAAAGAAAGTAAAGATGTATTTAAAGAAAGTAAAGATGTAATACTTATGATGTAATATTTAAAGAAAGTAAAGATGTAATACTTATGATGTAATATTTAAAGAAAGTAAAGATGTAATACTTAATGTAATATTTAAAGAAAGTAATGTAATTTTAAGATGTAATACTTATGATGTAATTTATGTTAAAAGAAAAAAAGATGTACTTAAGATGTAATACTTATGATGTAATATTTAAAGAAAGTAAAGATGTAATACTTATGATGTAATATTTAAAGAAAGTAAAGATGTAATACTTATGATGTAATATTTAAAGAAAGTAAAGATGTAATACTTAAAGAAAGTACTTTAAGATGTAATACTTAAAGAAAGTACTTATAGATGTAATACTTATGATGTAATATTTAAAGAAAGTAAAGATGTAATACTTAAAGAAAGTACTTTAAGATGTAATACTTAAAGAAAGTAATAGATGTAATACTTATGATGTAATATTTAAAGAAAGTAAAGATGTAATACTTATGATGTAATATTTAAAGAAAGTAAAGATGTAATACTTAAAGAAAGTACTTTAAGATGTAATATTAAAGAAAGTACTTATAGATGTAATACTTATGATGTAATATTTAAAAGAAAGTAAAGATGTAATACTTATGATGTAATATTTAAAGAAAGTAAAGATGTAATACTTATGATGTAATATTTAAAAGAAAGTAAAGATGTAATACTTATGATGTAATATTTAAAGAAAGTAAAGATGTAATACTTAAAGAAAGTACTTTAAGATGTAATACTTAAAGAAAGTACTTATAGATGTAATACTTATGATGTAATATTTAAAGAAAGTAAAGATGTAATACTTATGATGTAATATTTAAAGAAAGTAAAGATGTAATACTTATGATGTAATATTTAAAGAAAGTAAAGATGTAATACTTATGATGTAATATTTAAAGAAAGTAAAGATGTAATACTTATGATGTAATATTTAAAGAAAGTAAAGATGTAATACTTAAAGAAAGTACTTTAAGATGTAATACTTTAAAGAAAGTACTTATAGATGTAATACTTATGATGTAATATTTAAAGAAAGTAAAGATGTAATACTTATGATGTAATATTTAAAGAAAGTAAAGATGTAATACTTATGATGTAATATTTAAAGAAAGTAAAAGATGTAATACTTATGATGTAATATTTAAAGAAAGTAAAGATGTAATACTTATGATGTAATATTTAAAGAAAGTAAAGATGTAATACTTATGATGTAATATTTAAAAAAGTAAAGATGTAATACTTATGATGTAATATTTAAAGAAAGTAAAGATGTAATACTTAAAGAAAGTACTTTAAGATGTAATACTTAAAGAAAGTACTTATAGATGTAATACTTATGATGTAATATTTAAAGAAAGTAAAGATGTAATACTTAAAGAAAGTACTTTAAGATGTAATACTTAAAAGAAAGTAATAGATGTAATACTTATGATGTAATATTTAAAGAAAGTAAAGATGTAATACTTATGATGTAATATTTAAAGAAAGTAAAGATGTAATACTTAAAGAAAGTACTTTAAGATGTAATACTTAAAGAAAGTACTTATAGATTTAATACTTATGATGTAATATTTAAAAAAAGTAAAGATGTAATACTTATGATGTAATATTTAAAGAAAGTAAAGATGTAATACTTAAAGAAAGTACTTTAAGATGTAATACTTAAAGAAAGTACTTATAGATGTAATACTTATGATGTAATATTTAAAGAAAGTAAAGATGTAATACTTATGATGTAATATTTAAAGAAAGTAAAGATGTAATACTTAAAGAAAGTACTTTAAGATGTAATACTTAAAGAAAGTACTTATAGATGTAATACTTATGATGTAATATTTAAAGAAAGTAAAGACGTAATACTTATGATGTAATATTTAAAGAAAGTAAAGATGTAATACTTAAAGAAAGTACTTTAAGATGTAATACTTAAAGAAAGTACTTATAGATGTAATACTTATGATGTAATATTTAAAGAAAGTAAAGATGTGATACTTATGATGTAATATTTAAAGAAAGTAAAGATGTAATACTTAAAGAAAGTACTTTAAGATGTAATACTTAAAGAAAGTACTTATAGATGTAATACTTATGATGTAATATTTAAAGAAAGTAAAGATGTAATACTTATGATGTAATATTTAAAGAAAGTAAAGATGTAATACTTAAAGAAAGTACTTTAAGATGTAATACTTAAAGAAAGTACTTATAGATGTAATACTTATGATGTAATATTTAAAGAAAGTAAAGATGTAATACTTATGATGTAATATTTAAAGAAAGTAAAGATGTAATACTTAAAGAAAGTACTTTAAGATGTAATACTTAAAGAAAGTACTTATAGATGTAATACTTATGATGTAATATTTAAAGAAAGTAAAGATGTAATACTTAAAGAAAGTACTTCAATGTGTAATACTTAAAGAAAGTATTATGTAACACTTAAAGAAAGTACTTCAATGTGTAATACTTAAAGAAAGTAATGATGTAATACTTAAAGAAAGTACTTCAAGGTGTAATACTTAAAGAAAGTACTTAAAGATTTAATACTTAAAGAAAGTACTTCAAGACGTAATACTTAAAGATGTAGTATTTATGACATAATACTTAAAGAAAGTTCTTCAAGACGTGATACTTAAAGATGTAATATTTATGACATAATACTTAAAGATGTAATATTTATGGCATAATACTTAAAGAAAAAAATATAAAATCATTTTAATAAAAGGCGAAAATAATACTGAGAGATCAAAAAGCCGAATAAACAATTGCTTTTTTCATTTTTAAATATTACAAAAAATATTTCCAACGACAAGGCGTCTGGATTGATTACGAGAAGTGAATCCTTATACAGTTTAAAAAGATATTTACTTTTCAACGAAGACGCCAAAGTAACAAAGAAAGTATATTTAGAAGATTGCTTTTTATTTTTTTAATTCTGACTGAAAACCTAAATTTCTATACAGCAATTGCAGGCCGTTTCAATTTATTTTTTTAAAGCTTTCAATATATTTTTATGTAACTTTTACTTATCGAAGACTTTTTTTGATTTGTAAATAAAAAAAAAAGATTGAAAGTTACTCATCAAAGATTATTTTTTGGCTAGATTTTTTTTATGAGCGTAGAGGGAATATCAAGATAATATTTTTAGAAATATCATTACTGTCATGAAGATATCATCGATAAAAAAATATAAAGTAAACAGTTAGATATGAAATTCCAAACGTATTTTGATGAATCACATTTATTTATTTATTTTCTGAATTTTTTTTAATCATTGCTTTTTATTTATTTATTCGTATGTATAGTCTTGAATGCATTCTTTCTCAAAATTAATTTAGATTCGGAAATCTTATTTGTATTAGCTTATTTTCCTTATTTATATTTACTAGCTTATTTATTTACTAGTATTTTCTCAAAACTGCATTTATTATTGAAGTAATTGTGTTTCTTGTTTGTCTTAATTCAGCAAACTCATAATTTACGTATTAGAATATACGAGTACGAGAACGCTTTCATCAAAACACACAAAAAACTTATTGAATTTATTATTTATTTATGAATAACTAATATTGATTACCCACCTTTCTTAATGTCAAAGATTTAAAAACAAATGTTTCTAATACTGTTAAATAAGCATAATACATGAATTTTATTTCGTAAACAATAATATTTTAAAATTATTTTTGAATTAAAAAAATTATTGAAAACAAAGAATCTCTTTGTAACTTTAATTTGTATCAAATAAAATACTTTGTTATTTTTGAATGTTTGAATAATTCATATAAATTATTTTTGAATTTTTTCGACTATTTTATAAATATTATATTTTTTGTTATATTTCTTTTTATAATTTTATGATTATTATATTTACAAATATTTTTTTTCTTATCCCACTTGGTATACAGCAACATCTAGACTCAGTCCAAGAACCCGTGGGGTCTCATGGAAGGAGGGAAAAGGGAAAGGGCAGTTTCGGTTGTGATGGAGCACCCGTAGGTAGAAGTCTGTCTTGGCTCCGAGTTGCTTGAGGAGGGCAGTGCCTTCTGGAAGGATTTTTAGGGGAGACTACCCCGCATTTGTGTAGGATGGCTAAAGTCTCGAGATCAAGATCTCCCATCGAGTCTCCTCGTTTTTTGAAATAGTGTTTACAAAAAAACCGCCAGCGTATTGATCCTCAGCTCTAATGCTCACCAGCGGCACGCGCTGCCACTGACCCACGAGTCTATTTTTAAATATAAATGTAATTCATTGTGTAATTCTTTTAAAACTAAAACACATATACATAATCGAATATTTTAATATGTTTATAGTGCATTTAATTTTACTAAATTTTATTTCCAAAAATAGGGAATTCAATAATTCAATAATAGTAGAATAATAGTAATAGTAATTAGAATAATAGTAATTCAATAAAAATTCACCTTAGAAATATTTCTATATTCTAAATGAAAAATGCATTTAAAAAAATAAGTCGCATTATGTTTTTAAAAATACTGAATTCTTATTTCGATAGATATCTGTGTAGAAAATACCTTTCTGAGAAATATACCTTAATGCAGAATTCTGTCCATAAGCTTTTACTGAAATTTTTTACATTTTAAAATGCATGGAAGTATAAAAAAAAATGTATACATATATTCAATGGCTTTTGATAAAAGTGATTTTGACTTTAATTCAAAATTAAGATAGAATAGAAATATTAAGGGTTAAATAAATATGAATGCTTAAAAGTCACAAGACCAGAAATTTTGAAATTGTAAATTAAAAATTTTTAATATTGGCTATGCACTTTGATAAATTTATCTTGCAAATGGAAGATATCTTGAAATTTCTTAAATATAATAAAATAAATATATAAAATATATAATATCTATAAATATCTTGAAATTTTATATTGAAAATGGTTTTTCTAACAAATATATATTATATTGAAATTCTTCCAGATAATATAGATTTATTATAAAACCCATTTTTATTTCACCTGTCTTCTATTTAAATGTACAAAAAAATTACATTCCTTAAAACAATGTTTTAAGGAATGCATTTTTTTCCCCTTAAAATCTTGTTTTAAGGTATGCGAATCTCCCGCAGGGAAATTTCTAAGGAATCAAAAAGTTTGGTTATTTTAAGCAACTTTTGCTACAATTGGAAAAAAATTATTGATGTATGCATTTCAATTTGGATTTCTTTGCGTACAGTGTTACACTATTGATAAAAATAACTTAACACCATTTGCTTCTTATCCCACTTGGTAGACAGCAGCATGTAGACCAAGTTCAAGAACCCGTGAGGTCTCAATGGAGGAGGAAATGTGGGAGGGCAGCTTCTGTTGTGATGAAGCACACGTAGGTAGAAGACATCAGTTGTTCCTTTCTTTAATTAAAAGAAATGGATAGTGTTGTAACTGGTAATTATCCTGTTGTGTGAGGGTAAGGGGTGTTTCCTTTATTTTTTGTATGAATCCAGGAATGGTAGATAACCCATCCCGGTCACACGGTCAGGTCCAAAAGAACCGGTCGGTTTGGTGGGATCCATCCCTTTTTTGGAGTTTTTGCGGGCAGAAAGGAAGACCCGTTGAAAGCAGAGCGAACGATCTACGATAGTGCGTGAGCCTGGTGCACAATTTCTGCTGCGAGAATGGCTCCAGGGATAATTTGTAATGGAGAGTTATGTCCATCTTTGGAATTGTCGGTGAGCATTTTTTTTTGGTAAAAAGGATATGAGGCTACTGGTACCCCACTGCCCACACACTCAAAGGAATATTTTCGATTGAGGTATGCGTGCGAAATATTATGAATACTTCTCTGTAAACATTTCTCTGTAAATATATCTCTATAAACATTCTCTATAAAACTTTTTTTATTTTATTTATTCTGCCAAATATTAAAAATCCTAAATTTTATTGTAATAGTACTTATTCGTATTCATTAAAGGGTAAAAGTAAATTAGTTGCTTGTCCTAGTATTTATTTTAATTGCTTTTTATTAATGTTAATTCATTTGGCCGTCCTACGAGTATACGTAGACCAACGGCCCCATTTCTATGTCGGTATATTAACAGATAGGTTGAAGATTGTATCATCTTCTCTTCATGAAGATTGTATCATCTTATTAATTTTTGTTGGAAATATTTTTATCATTAAGATTCCAATTATTTCTGCTATTTCTCAAATTAAAAATAAAACGTTGTACAACTGGTATATTTCCAATGTTTCTGAGCAAAATTTCTTTATATGCTATTGCTTTGTAGTAAAAACATTTTAACGCTTTGATTTTATTATATATTCTCTATTTAATTTTAATGTATAAATATATATATATTTAGTTTTTCAAGAGAATACGTGAATATGGACTCATAAAAATCTATTAAGTCTAATCCATTTTTTTCGCTAGTTTGTTACTAAAAAAAGTTTGCCACTAAAAAGTGCTGCTTTTCTTTAGTCAACAATTAATAGCAATGCTTGTTTTTTCCATTTTGGTAACAACAATGTGGAAAACTGAATAAAACAGTGCAATTATTATTATAACAAATTCACAATTTGCTTAAATTCTGAACAAATATATATACGATTTCGGTATTCAAAATACATTATCACGATAACAAATTAATTTTGTCTTTCTTTTTGGGTCATAGATTAGGCAAATGATTGAAAGCATAAAACATGTTTTATGTTCAGATTAGAAAAGGTAATCATAAAAGTGCAATCACAATATATATTTTGCAGTTAATATTTTTTTAATAATTTCGGGTCAATTCTTATCTGTGTATTTAATTTGCAATTTTGATTTTCTTTCATTTCTGGCATATTTGGATTTAATGACATTGTAATATGTTTAGCAGACTGATAAATAACACCCCCCCCAAAAAAGTGGTTGGCTACCTTGGTTAGATAAACTTTACTATATAAATTTATTAAAATACTTTCGCCTAAGTTTAAATAATTATGCAATTGATAATAATAAGGCCCAACTCAAGGCTCAATGGCAACACCCTCCGCTGTTGAGCATTAAGGCGGAGGCTCCATCCGCTGGCGACTTTGTTGTAGACACTATTTCAAAAAACAAGAAGACTCAAGGGCATTTGTGATGCTCAGCATCTTGCCTCGTGAGTCGGACTACTTAATGGAAGTTTTCCGGGTTTTCTCTCATACGATACTCAAATGAGGGGGAATTTCCCCTAAAAGTCATCTGAAAGGCAATGCCCTCCTTCTTCAGCGAAACGGAATAGAAATCATCTATTTATGGGTGTTCCCCTCTACCTACGGGTGTTCCCTTACAACACAAGCTGCCCCCTTTCCTCCTTCCATGGGACCACACAGATTCATGGACATGGTCTAGATGTTGCTGTCTACTAAGAAACAACATAATAATTAAATAACTTTTATAAAGATAAATAAATTATAATTTATTTCCTTTGTATCATTTTAGGTACGAAGTACCAAAATATAAAGAGAGTGAGAGAGAGAAAATATATTTGGTACTAAGGTTAAATCAAATAAATATATTTTTGTGGAAATGTAGTAAAAAAATGCTTTAAAAAAGTCTACAAAAAAACGGCTACTGCTTGCCCGTATCTTTAAATCATCTTGTCATCATAACACAACATAAGATAAAGCCAATCATAAATGTCAATATTGATTAAAATCTATTTCTCCCTAAGGAATTTGAAAAGATATTTATTTTGCACAAAAGCACCAAAATAGCAAAGAAAGGTTATTTAGATCATTTCTTTGATTTTGTCCAAATATTTCATAAATTTCTATATCAGTTGCAGGGTTACAATTCATTTTTTTTTAGATTTAATCTTTTAATAGAATAGATCTCCCGTGTTTTATTTTATTTTATTTTCTGTTGTTGTTGCTGTTGTTGTAAATAAGATAGATAATGTTAAATTGATTTATAAATAGAAATTTGGTCCTCAAAATAGTTTTGAGTCTAAAATTTCTTTTTTATTTCTTTTAAATTATCGAGATAATATTTTTGTAAAATTTCACTAAAGTTAAGTAGATATATTAAAAAAATTTAAGTAAAAAATGAGACAGCAAATCGAAAATTTATTTTTATAGCCCATGCTTATTTAAAATCATCTCCTAAGTTTTTTCACAGCTTTAAGGTATTAAAATTGTTCATAGTAAGCTGATTTGAAAAACTATTTTTTGTCTAGACAAATGAATTAAAATCTAAAAATCTTATTTTAAACTAATTTAACTTTCTTTTCTTGTCTGATTGGTGATGTTTACACAGAGGCTGTACTTCCTTATTTAAATAAGGGTTTAAGGATTTAATAAGGCTTTTTATGTTATTTCATTAGATCACCAGCTAATTTTTATGTTTTGAAACGGAAATAAATTCAAACACTTTCTGTCTTAACATACAAAAATTGACTATTCAAATAATTAGCATACTTTTTTCCTTAATGAATTTTCTTAAGCATGATTTTCTTAAAAAAAAATTACATTAATAGAATTAATTTAAAAATAAATTTTACTCTTTATATCATAATGGTTTAAAAGTCACTTTTCAGAAAAACAACTTACAAAACCATTTCTGTTAATTATCAAATAAACTATTTATCATAAAGATATTTTTAAATTTAAGTATCTATTTAATTATAAAGCAGCTTACAAATAATTTATTTTTAATTTTTTATCACCAAAAATTTATCTTATAATCAGAAGAATATTATTTATTTAAATACAAAATGTAAATACAATCCAATTTGTTTTTCAAAAAAATTACAAGAGATATTTAATTATTGATAAAATACAATATTTTAAAATATATTCTGCTAAGTAATTCTTTAATTGTAAATAAAAAGACGGAAAATATTTAAAACTGTAACCATGCTGCCTCCTACGCACTGGCAAGAGTGCCTTCTGTGGTATTCAGGAGAAATAGTCAGTAGGCCTCTAAACTCTCACCCAAGAGGAAGTACACCGCAACCACGCACTTCTGTTGAGAAACGTATAGTTTACAGTCTCTCACCCAGAAAGGAAATATATTTAACACAACGTGTATCAGTTGGCCTACAGACTCTCCTCCGGAGAGAAAGTACCTTTCACGCACACTGTGTGTACCTGAATATCGGCTTAGAAATTTTTTTCAGCTTAGAAGTAGAATCCTTTCACGAATCTATAATTATATGTCTTTAATTGTGTTAAATATTCTATGTGTCTAATTGTATGTATGTGTGTAGTGTTTGTGCGTGTGTAAATAAAGCTGTGAGTTCTTCAACCTGTGCCTCAAGTATCTCAACCTAACCACACCCAGTTACAATCAGATTGCCCAACTTGCATACTACAAAACATATTTATATAAACTTGCTAATATTTACATAACATATTTATATAAGCATGCTAATAGTTACATAACATATTAATATTTTACTAAAATATTAAAAATAAATATGCACGACTTGTTGTTATTTTGATACTCAAAAATATACTACTGCTTTGAGTAAGTTACCATAGTATATATATTTTTCCTATTCTTACGATATTTCAAAGTTTTAAGAAACGAATATGCAGTAAAAACCCATTTTTATATTTATACAAGTAGAAATTTTATTGCTTGATATTTATTTATATCTGGATTGAACTAATTTCTCAAAAGTAGCTATTATAAAATAGTAGAATATTGAAATTAAGCATAATGATAAATGCATTTTTATCTTAAAAGTTTTTCAAACTACTTTTAAATTCTGAAACACCATTCAAAAGAAATACCACATTGAAAGTTAATTTCTTTTCCGTCACATTTTTCTATCATTATTAATTTACAACTATGAAAATCCTACCTCAAACTATAAATAAAAATAATTTAATATTTTCTAGAAAGCCTTAACAAGAAAAATAATAGAAATATTAACATTAAAAGTATATCATAGATTTTTAAATAAATACGCTTCTTTTATTCAATAAAATTTATATTAAAAAACAACAATCTAAATTAAAACCTTTTGATGAAAATTAAAATGTATCTTAAATGGTATAATGAATAGAAAATTTATAATAAAAAAATATTTATTAATATATATTTATATTTTAATAAATATGTAAAGAACATTTAATGAATTATAAACAGCAAAAACTTTCAAAGTTAATCTTATAATGCTAACTATTTTAAATTATTTGTTGTTGTTATTTATGGCTTGATTGGAACTCAGTCCATACAAATTTGGCCACTTACCGACTAAATTGCAAAATCAAAATTGCTTAATCAAAATTGCATCGGTCATCAAAATTGCAAAGGGAAAAAACCTGACATTCTCATAAAAAACGATCAATAAGCGTTAAAATAGTTAAAAGTAAAATAGTTATAGTTTTAAGAATAAAAATTACAAAGGGGAAATACCCTACATTATCGTCAAAAACGACCAAAATGCCTTAAAACTATTAAAAACAAGTGAATTGTTTTGAGGATAACAATTTAAAAAGTAGAAGTACCCTAATATAAGTCCATGTAGATAGGACGTTTTTCTCAAACCCTCCAGTAAATAATACACAAAACACCATTCTGTTGCGTAAGTTAGAGTCCAGTCCCGAGCAAACAAGTAGATGGACCTTATTCATTTTCTCTGTATTATATAAAACACAGATATAAGAGTTCTCAATCCTTATTTTGGTCAAATGTTCGATCTAGCAGTCGTGCCCAGTTCTTAATTTAAAATTGGCGACAACCCATTTGCGAGTTTTTTAATTTAGTGTCAGACAGGCCACCAGTATTCCACTACATTAAATTATTTGTATTTATTTCTAAAAACAATTAAAAAATAATGGATCTATTAGTTTGCACAAATAACATAAATGAATTTTTTTGTAATTTATATTATTTGTTCAAACGAATAGATACATTATTTTTAATTGTTTTTTAACTTTAAACATGAATGCAGGATTTTGTTTTCAAATGATATGCATTTGCCTGTATGTCAATCATTACGAAAATGGCAATTTTGTTGCAAATTCAGCATTCCCAAATGGAAATCTTATATTATATCCTCAAGAGGGATATACTTAGAAATTACTGTTTCTGGACTCCCTTTGTCTCGCACAGTATTGCAGCAAGATTAGTTTCAAATTCGATTCGAATGTGTTGCAATACTGTGTCCAAAAAGTAAGACCAGTGTTCAATTTAAATTTCCCGGGCATATGGTATTTCAACTTTTTTCCTTTTCTAGGTTTCTGGCACTGTCCTTGACATCTGTGTGAAATTCGACGTCAAAATATTCATTAGTGTTTGAGTTACGCTTGGATTTGTGAGACGCTAAAACTGATTCCGGCGATTTTTCAAATGTCTGAATTAATTGAGCAAAGAACTCGCATTAAATTTTGTTTGCGGAAACGTATAGAATGTTGCAGAAGACATTCGGTGAACATTTATATATCGGAAAGAAATATTTAGAAATGGTATAAACAGTTCAAAGAAGGCAGAGAATGCTTTAAAGACGAAGAGCCCTCTGATCGACCATCAACCTCAACCGACGAAGCTAACGTCCAAAAAATTAAAGATTTCGTGCTTTCAAACCATAAATTTACAATTAGAGACCCTGCTGATGATGTTGGAATTTCAAAATTCCCTTTTAAAAGATGTTTTGAGCCTCAAACGCGTCAAATTTTGATTGGTACCAAAAACACTGAATGCACCAGCTCACACTGCATTGATTCTTCGTGACATTTTCTCCAAAAATGAAACCCATATTGTTCCACAACCACTGTATTCACCTGATTTAGCATCGTGCTGCTTCTGTCTATTCCCTAAACTTAAAAGGCCACTCCGGGGACACCATTTTGAATCGTTTGAAGAAACATTTCAAAAATCGCCTGAATCAGTTTTAGCATCTCACAAAGCGTAACTAGTGAATATTTTGACGTAAATTTTCACACAGATGTCAAGGACAGTGTCAGGAACCTAAAAATAAAAAAAAAATTGAAATACCATATGCCCGGGAAATTTGAATTTAAAACTAGTCTTACTTTTTGGGCACAGAAGTATATCATTAAGTACCATCATTAGTGATATATGTGAGGAAAACCAGAAAAACACCATCCAAAAGGAAAGCAAAATATTACATTATATGTAGTACTCCAACAGAATTGCATATTTCTAGAGTAAATATTTTTCTATCCTTTTAAATGCCACTAATAAAATATGTAATAGTTTATATCTGCCTTCATGCTCTATCCGAAATTTGAACTTTTAACCTTTTTTACTGAATTTATCCATATTCTCTATTCATTAAGATATAATTAAGCTCAAAATAGAAAATTTATTTATTTAAATAAATATTATACTGGATAATAATATGCTAATGGATTATCTGTCAAAACTATTTTTAGTTTTCCCTGATAAAAGTTTTAAATAATTTTCATTTTTCCAAGAATAATATTAATTTTAACTCGAAGCTATTTAAAGCTTATATTTAATTAGTGCACAAAGCATTTTTTTTTAAAAAAAAAGAAAATTACTCTTATAATTTTAATCCGAAAATAATGATAGATAGAACTCGACTTTATCATCAATTATATATTTTGGTGTCTTATTAAATTTTTAGAAAAATTTATAAGTGTTTTGATGCGAGTCAAAACTTTTGCATAATCATTGTCACTGAATAAACAAAAATTAAAAAAATAAAAAAATAAAAAGGAATTCATTATTTAGTAAATAAAGACCATTCTCTAATTAATAAGCGATTAACAATATTTCTGTTTATATTTTATCATCATAATGTGTTTTTTTTAGTTTAAATATAAAAATAAAAATTAAAAATTTATTAAATCCCTTAAATTTCAACATTTGGAAACCAGTACAATAATTTGTTATATCTACGTTTAATTTGAAATTGCTTAAATTTTATATAATATAATTTTTTAATAAACTGTTGTCAGCAATATCATTATTTTATTCAAGAGATAGTAAATACAAATGAAAATAAAATGTTTTATACAAACGCATTAATCTATTAGAGTAATATAAATAATAATTTAAATATGATATAAATAAATTTTTCTAAATATTTACTATGACAAAAATTTAATATATAATATTAATTAATATTAAAATTTTTTCATTATTATTTTATTAATTTGTAAAAAATTGATATTTAAAATTAAATTAAATTAAAATTAAAAATTTAATATTTAATATATAATATAAATTTAATATTTAATATTAATATAAATTTACTATTCAATGTTAATATTTATTTTTATTAATATTTTATTAATTGTTTAAAATTGATATTTACAATTAAATTAAATTAAATATAAAAAATTTAATATTTATTTCCTTTTAAAAAAATTCCCGTTAATAGAACGATAATTAATAACTCGATAACTTTTGTAAACATATTACCTTAGTTTGCATATTTATAAAGAAATAATAATTTTCCTATAAATATGCTAATTATTAAATAGCTTTAATTATTATATTTAATATAATCATTCTTATTTTATACTTTGTTCTGAGATTTATTTAATTTTGAATCGTATTTGCAGCATACTTCATCATTTCTGTTTTCATAACAAAATACTCATATTTCAGGAAAATAGATAAATATAATATCTTATATTGATAAATAGCATGAAATGCGATAAAAACATAACAGAAAACTTGTCACAATAATATCTTACCCCTTTTTTTCAAACATTGGAAAAAGTAGAAGGTTTTCAAGTATTCGTTTCGCATTTTCAAACATTTCCAAAACAAATTTGTGGCAATACTGAATGGTGTCATTTATTCTGACACATCCTACATCTGGTGTGATAGCCTTGCTGTTGTTTTGTTTTTACAGGTACTTATTTGTACACGCAATTTTCTGCTGTCTGCTACGGAAGGTGTGATAAATTATTTCCTTCGAATGACAATACTGTTACATCGTTAAGGAAGAAAGGGAAATTTTAGTACTAACTTAATAATGCGTCATTAAATAAAAATAAAAACTTAATAGTGATGGATAATCTGAGCAGTTTCAAAGTTTGTGATGTTTGAAATCCTAATTATTGTTGCATCACCCATTAAAAATTATTGGATTGTGAATAAACTTCAATTAATCATTTTATTTACTCATTTTCAACCAATACATTCATAAAATATCGTAATATATAAAACAAAAAAAAAATTCCGTTTTTTTTTTAGATTGCCTAATATGTGCATATGCTGAATGATTTGATATATTATTTCATGAGAAATATTAGCTCCACGGGTTTCAAAAAAAATTTATATGAACTGTACCAGGTGTTTTAAAAATTACACTTTAAATGATTTTTTTTTTATTTCAGATTAATTCGAGTGTTTTTTACTACTACTACTATCATTGTAAATCCCATTGCCGATTGCAATATGTAAAACAAATTTTGTTTTTATTTACTATTTACTGCTTCACTATTTACGAAATATAGGAGTGTCTTATCGCTTTCTTTGTAGTACCTAAAAAAGGTTTTATTGCATCATTAACTATCTTTGTAAACTCCATTATAAATTGCAATGTAAAAAAAATTATTTTTATTTAACATACATGTCTTCACTATTTACGAAAAAGAGGTTTGTTTTATGGCTTTTGTTGTATCTATAAGATATTTTACAGAAAATATGCAAATTGTTATCCATAAAGAGAGATTAAATAATTTGTGTACTTAAATCTTTATAAATATTATAGCGAAAAGGAAGATGTCAAAAACACACTATCAAAAAATGTAATGAATATTTACTGTTATTATATAAAACATTATTTGTATTTTTTGCATAGCTACGTTAATTTACTGCTTACTGAAATATCTTCGTTAATATCTGTTATTAAAGGAGATTCTAAAACTGATCATAACTTATTTAAGATTCTTTTAATTATTGTAGAGTATAAAATATTGTAATTTTTTATATTTGTATTTAATATTTTTAATTATTTGTCATTTTTTGGAATTTCTTAAAATTATTTTTATAATGGATTTCGGATTTTTTAAATTTAATTTAGGATTCATTTTTTAAGCTTATTTTATTAATAATGATTTTAAATTAAATTATTTATGAAAGTTAAAGACATTTCTTAACAACTGTGGACTTATACTCAAGAGCCAAAGTATTATGACCACCCCTACATTTTGCAATGAACTCGCCTGGATGACGTGGAAGGCAGGTGGAAGTGGTATTTAACTGGTATTAAGTGGTGGTATTAATCCATGCCAAGGCGGGTTGAAGCTGTGTTGCGCGCCAAAGGTGGGCCAACTCGTTATTGACAGGTGGTCATAATGTTTTGGCTCTTGAGTGTATGTTCTAATTATATACATGCTTTGAAAAGATCAGCAGCGAGTGATGAGTGTTGGAAATTGCCTTCCGGAAGGACTTTAAGGGTAACTGGCCTGCATTTTCTTGTGTTAGGGAGGAAAATTCAGAAACCATTACACCCAACAACCTGATTATCGATCTGAAACACAAATTTTCACAATCGCCTTCGAGTCTCCTTGTTTCTAAAAGCAGTAACTGAAAGGGACGCCATCTGTGGTATCGAATCTGAGTCCTTCTGTACACTAACTGCGCCACAAATCAAGAAATAAAGACATTTTTAAACGAAATTATCTACTTCCCATTGATCACATATTCATGTTTAATCTTTAATTTTAAATTTTAGATGGTTAAGCCTTTTTTTTAGTTTTTCTCCATTCATTCAACATTCCTGATACGTGGTTTTCCTGATTCATTAAACATTTGTTAATACTCTACGTAATATGCTTATCGAAATAATTTATTAAAATATTTAAAAATTATTTTCAATAGCCTGTTCATTTACCTTTTTCCCTCGAGTGAGCCATGAAAAATCCGTCACCGTTTACCAACTAAAAATGTCCTTTATAAATTCCCACTTACATTAATTAAGGGACAAAAGAAAAGTAAAATTTATAATTACACAAAGTATTGTGAATTATATTTAATAAAAGAAACTTACAAACACATTAGGGAAGGAAGTATTTTATAATGATTAGAAAAATTATTTCCTGTCTGTTAAATTTTCGTACAAGAGTATTAATGCCAACTAGAATAAATTCAATGAATCTGTAGTAGAAATGTTACTTTTTTCACGAAATATAGATATTCTGCAGTTTTATAATTAGAAGCTTTTATCTACATATCAATTTTTAACTACTTAATCCCAATACTTTTGAATCTCGTAAAAAAAAACTTATCCCCATTTAGAAAATTCGTTAATTAGAAAATATATAAAGCTATTCACATTTTCACATAAATGGGAGATAACTGTGGAAAATTTAGAATTATTTTTATTTTGTTACTGTACATTGTAACGTCTCAACCTATACTAGACCTATAACAGCTACAAGAAGAGGGACACTTTTAGGCTCACGAGAACACTTTAATTTTTAATTACAGCATTCTATGTATATAGTATGTAATACTGTAACTAAATTGATTCACAAGGGCAGTTCACTCCAAGAACGGAGATTTTCAGAGTTCTCGTGTCTACATTGAATCCAATGTACCCGGTCTGCAGCAAACCTTAATTATCACATGGCGTGATACACGAAACCACAAGGGACTCACTTTGTAAATAGGTGAAATCTCCATTCTGTTCAGTCCCTTTATAGAAGAAAAAAAACACTTCTTGTCGACTCCTCGCAGAACTCTCTATTTTCTTCTCCAAAAACCTCCCTTTAAGAAAATCCGTCAAGAGGGAGGGGGGTTAGCTTCCAGCATTTCTCATTGGAATGAACACTTCCTCAGACTATGGTCTATCATCAATCACAATGCAACAACTCACGGCGTAGTCCATATCCCATCTGTAATTGTTTCGACCTGTGAAGGTCGAACAGACATTCGCAAATTTCCTGATATAAACATCCATGGCATTGATTATCTGCTGTCAGATTTGAGTGACAGGTTGTTCTCATTAGAACAAGACACTAATAGCATGTAATATAAATACCCACAACACTGCTTATCTGCTATCAGATTTGAATAATAGGTTGTTATCATGCATTACTATATTTCTATAAATGGCTAAGGTCTGCTTCTATCGCTAAAGGGCTGTCGCACTTGCTATATATCTCTAATTCATATTATGGGAAAGGCGATAACATATTATTCATGTTATGTTGATAAAAGTAAATGCAGTTTTAATCTTAATTGAAATTCTCGTTTTTCATATTTCAACAATTGCGCGATAAATTTTACTAACAACCTTCAAATGCACTTAAAAATAAATATTTCCAGTAAATAAGAATTGTAATTTGAATTTTCAAGTAAAAATATTTTTTAAGAGTATATTGTAGGGGAATGATAGTTTTATAATAAACATGAATATTTGGTTTTCAAAAAAAAAAAAATTCTGAGGTGTTCCTGACGCTAATAAATACAAATTTGCTTATTTTTATTATATAATACATTAATCAAAAATTTTTCTTAAAATATTTACTAATTGTAAAATACCTTTGCCCAAAAAAGTCTGAAACAACTCTATAAATATAAAAAATTGATAATTCATAAAAAAAATGTTTTTCTTTAGTTTCATGTTCTGCGGCAATCTTCGTTTCCAGTAAACTATTATTACTTATAAAAACTCTTATTCTCTGTATTTATCTGTAATGGTTAAAAATAAGCTGTTATCTTTCTTTGGCAGTCAGCAATCTAATGTAAATCTCAATTCCAACTACTCTGAACATTTTTCTCCTTCGAAACACAATAATAGAAAGCCCCGAAAACAAAGAAATTCTGTTAGTCTGCAAATTTATTTCCTCGTGAATATTTCGCCACTAGCCAGAGCGTAACGACGAAATATACATTATAAATACGAAGAAAAGGTCTTCCATCTCAAAGGACTCTTCAAATAAAAAGTATTGGGTGGGGGGAAAAATGACAACGACGAGATTTTCATCCCCGTTGCTGTGGAAACGGTATCTATCGAGTATTATCTCCCGTTTTTTGCCAAAGTTTTGTTCCTCTGAAGAGGCTTCATTTTTGAAAGGAAAGGATACGAAGATGCACCTTGAAGATTCAATTCTTTTGGCGACATGTTGCTTTTTTTTATTGCTGAATTTTAAGAAAGGTTTTTTGGAAGTTTTTAATTGTTACCAGATTGAAGTAGGTTTGGCGACGAGAAGTTTCTTGGCTAGGCTCACTTTCTAGTGTTTCTGTGTTTGCAAACTTTCTTTAATTGCAACGCTTCTGATGGAAATTACTGAATTTGGATGTTTGGAAAGAAGGAATAGGAAGTCTGCTTGAAGGATCTAATTAAAGAAGCTAGAGAACTGCTCGAAAGTAAATAGTTGTTGTCGGGGGTTTTTTTTATCTTATTTATTTTGAAACATTTTCCTCCGTGTTTGCTCAAAAGTACAAATTTTCATTTTGAAAATGAAAATATTATATGATCTATTTACTTTATTGATATTTATACAAATATTTCACTAGTATATATGGTTTGGTTCCAAAAAATTTAATTTTATTTCATTAATAACACGTTTTTAAAATAAAAAATATCAATACGGATTTTAAATTTGGAATCAGGAAATGTCCAAGGGTAAATATTTTTAACTATTATACACTATCATGAATTTTTTAAACAGTTAAATATTGCTATTATATACATAATAAAAATTTAACAATAGATATTATGTGGGAGCAATAAATTTTTATTCAACATCAATATTAGTACTCAAAAATCTTTTTTAGGTATTCCAGACACTAATGAAAATAAATTTTCTTTCTTTATTGTATTAATAATAAATTAATCAATATATTGTTTAAAAATATTTGCTAATTGTAAAATATCGTTGCACAAAGAAAAACTGAAACAACTCTCTAAATATAACAAAATAGATCATTCATCAAAAAAAGTTTCCCTTTAGTTTCATACTCTACGCCAATCTTTTGTTCCGGTAAACTATTATTACCTAAAAAAAAACTTTATATGTAATAGTTAAGAATAAGCTGTTATCTTTCTTTGCTAGACAGCAATCTAATGTAAATCTCAATTCCAACTACTCTGAACATTTTTCTCCTTCGAAACACAATAATAGAAAGCCCCAAAAACAAAGAAATTCTGTTAGTCTGCAAATTTATTTCCTCGTGAATATTTCTCCACTAGCCAAAGCGTAACAACGAAATATACATTATAAATATGAAGAAAAGGTCTTTCATCTCAAAGGACTCTTCAAATAAAAAGTATTGGGTGGCGGGAAAAAATGACAACGACGGGATTTTCCTCCCCGTTGCTATGGAAACGGCATCTATCGAGTATTATCTCCTGTTTTTTGCCAAAGTTTTGTTCCTCTGAATAGGCTTCATTTCTGGAAGGGAAGGATACGAAGTTGCACTCGGAAAATTCAATTCTTTTGGCGACATGTTCCTTTTGTTATTGCTGAATTTTAAGAACGTTTTTTGGCGACGTTTTTAATTGTTACCAGATTGAAGTAGCTTTGGCGACGTGAAGTTTCTTGGCTAGGCTCACTTTCTAGTGTTTGTGTGTTTGCAAACTTTCTTTAATTGCAACGCTTCTGGCGGAAATTAATGGATCTGGATGTTTGGCAAGAAGGAAAATGAAATCTGTTTGAGGAATCTACTTAAAGGAGAAGTTAAAGGACTGCTCGAAAGTAAATAGTCCTGGTCGAGTTTTTTTTTATCTTGTTTATTCTGTGTTTCTATCTCTGTGTGTTTAAAAATACAAATTTTCATGTTGAAGAGGAAAATATCACATGATCTGTTGACTTTATTGATATTTATTGCAATTAGTAGATATAACACGGTTCCTATAAATATGATATATTTTATTTATTAATACTAAGTTTTTAAATTAAAAAGTATAAATACGGGATTTAACTGTGGAATCAGGAAATTTTCAAGAGAATTTTTTTTTAATTATTATACACTATCATGAATTTTTTAAACAGTTAAATATTGCTATTATGCATGCTGTGCAGTCTTGGAGAAGACATGGATTCATCTCACCTTTCCTGTCTGCCCTGCACTTTTTTCCTCTAGTGTATATGGTTGTTACTGGGACGCTAGGGCCCTTATGGGCTAAACATGTCACTATATGATTTTCTTCGATTTTCGTTGTTGTTTTCATGTTCCATGTGGGTTTTTTTCCATTTTATTGCTTATTGTAGCCTGCCATTAGAAATAAAAAAAATATTGCTATTTTACATATAATAAAAATTTGAAGAATATATTATGTGGGAGTAAAAATTTTTATTCAATAAGAATATTTAGCACTCAAAAATCTAGTTTAGGTATTCCTGACACTAACGAACAAAAATTTTCTTGTTTTTATTATATTAATAATAAATTAATCAAATTATTTTTTTAAAATTTTTACTAACTGTAAAATATCTTTGCAAAAAATCTTAAACAACTCTCTAAATATATCATAAATAATTCGTCAAAAAAAGTTTTTCTTTAGTTTCATACTCTACGCCAATCTTCTTTTCCAGTAAACTGTTATTACTTAATAAACTCTTATTCCCTGTATTTATCTGTAATGGTTAGGAATAAGCTGTTATCTTTCTTTGGCAGACAGCAATCTAAGGTAAATCTCAATTCCAACTACTCTGAACATTTTTCTCCTTCGAAACACAATAATAGAAAGCCCCGAAAACAAAGAAATTCTGTTAGTCTGCAAATTTATTTCCTTGTGAATATTTCGCCACTAGCCAAAGCGTAACGACGAAATATACATTATAAATATGAAGAAGAGGTTTTCCATCTCAAAGGACTCTTCAAATAAAAAGCATTGGGTAGGGGAAAAAATGACAACGACGGGATTTTCATCCCCGTTGCTGTGGAAACGGCATCTATCGAGTATTATCTCCTGTTTTTGCCAAAGTTTTGTTCCTCTGAAGAGGCTTCATTTTTGAAAGGAAAGGATACGAAGTTGCACCCGGAAAATTCAATTCTTTTGGCGACATGTTGCTTTTTTATTGCTGAATTTTAAGAACGTTTTTTTGGCGACGTTTTTAATTGTTACCAGACGAAGTAGGTTTGGCGACGTGAAGATTCTTGGCTAGGCTCACTTTCTAGTGTTTGTGTGTTTGCAAACTTTCTTTAATTGCAGAGCTTCTGGCGGAAATTAATGAAGTTGGGTGTTTAGAAGGAAGAAATATGAAGATTGTTTGAGGAATCTAATTAAAAGAGAAGTTAAAGGACTCCTCGAAAGTAAATAGTTCTTCTCGATTCTTTTCAATGTAATTTATTTTGAAACATTTTTCTCTTGTGTTTATTTAAAAATATAATTTTGAAGATGAAAATATCATATGGTCTACTTACTTTATTGATATCTATACACGTATGGCACTAGTAGATATGGCTCGGTTATAAACAATATGATATATTTTATTTTATTTTCAAGTTAATTTTTTTTATTTATTATACACTATCATTAGAGTTTTAAGCAGTTAAATGTAGCTATTATACATATAATAAAAACTTTTAAGAATATATTATGGGAGGGGCGGGGTAATAGCTTTTTATTCAACATGAATATTTAGAACTCAAAAATATTTTTTTAAGTATTTCTGACACTAATGAACAGAAATTTTGTTTTTATTATATTAATAAATTAATCAAATTATTTTTAAAAAATATTTACCAATTGCAAAATATCGTTGCACAGAAAGTCTGAAACAACTCTCTAAATATATCAAAATAGAAAATCAACAAAATGACAAACAAATCATTAACAAAATGTTTTTCTTTAATTTCAGACTCTACACCAATCTTTGTTTTCGGTAAAATATTATTACATAAAAAAACTCTTCTTATGTATACTATATACATAAAATACTATAGTATACATATAATACTTTTTAAGAATATATTATGTGAGAGTAATACATTTTTATTCAATATAAATATTTAGTACTCAAAAATCTTTTTTTAGGTATTCCTGACACTACTGAACAGAAATTTTCTGGTTTTTATTATAATAATAATAAATTAATCAAAGTATTTTTTTTAAATATTTCCTAATTGTAAAATATATATGCCCTCGAAATCTGAAACAACTCTCTAAATATATCAAAATAGATAATTCATCAACAAAATGTTTTTCTTTAGTTTCAATCTCTATGCCAATCTTTGTTTCCGGTAACTATTATTACTTAAAAAAGCTCTTATTCTTTTTCATTATCTGTAATGGTTAAGAATAAGCTGTTATCTTTCTTTACCAGACAGCAGTCTAATGTAAATCTCAATTCCAACTACTCTGAACATTTTTCTCCTTCGAAACGTAATAATAAAAAGCCCCGAAAACAAAGAAATTCTGTTAGTCTGCAAATTTATTTCCTCGTGAATATTTCTCCACTAGCCAAAGCGTAACAACGAAATATACATTATAAATATGAAGAAAAGGTCTTCCATCTCAAAGGACTCTTCAAATAAAAAGTATTGGGTGGGGGAAAAAAATAACAACGACGAGATTTTCATCCCCGTTGCTGTGGAAACGGCATCTATCGAGTATTATCTCCTGTTTTTGTCAAAGTTTTGTTCCTCTGAAGAGGCTTCATTTTTGAAAGGAAAGGATACGAAGTTCCACCCGGAAAATTCAATTCTTTTGGCGACATGTTGCTTTTTTTAGTGCTGAATTTTAAGAACGGTTTTTGGCGAAGTGTTTAATTGTTACCAGATTGAAGTAGGTTTGGCGACGTGAAGTTTCTTGGTTAGACTCACTTTTAAGAATGTGTTTGCAAACTTTTTTTAATTGCAACGCTTCTGACTGAAATTAATGAATTTGGATGTTTGGAAAGGAGGAATATGAAGTCTGTTTGAGGAGTCTAATTAAATGAGAAGTTAGAGTACTCCTCGAAAGTAAATAGATCTTGTTGGGTTATTTTTTAATCTTATTTATTTTGAAACATTTTCCTCTATGTTTGTTTAAAAATATAAATTTTCGTTTTAAAGATGAAAATATCATATGATCTATTTACTTTATTGATTTTTATACATATATGGCACTAGTAGATATGGGTCAGTTCCAATAAATATGATATATTTTGTTTTATTAATAATAATTTTTTAAATTAAAAATTATCAATACGAGTTTTAAATGTGGAATCAGAAAATTTCCAAGAGAGCATTTTTTTTTATTTTCAATACACTTCTATCATGAGTACTTTAAGCAGTTAAATATTGCTATTATACAAACACATTATTAAATACAGTATTTTTTTATATCAAAAGACTTTTTTGATAATTTTTTAGTAAATTTAGTAATTTTTATTTTTATTGTGCATCAGATAAAAACACAGTATTTTATTTTTAATTTGTTTGTTAAAAATACATGCAGTATAAATCTTAATTGAAATTCTCGTTTTTAATATTTCAACAATTGCAACATAAATTTTAGTAACAACTGAAAATGTACTTAAAAATAGATATTTCCAATTAAATAATAATTTGAATTTGAATTTTCATGTAATAAAAATATTTTGTGTGGGAAAGAAAGATTTATATTGAGCGTGATTATTTAGTATTGAAAAAAAAAATTTCTGAGGTATTCTTTACACTGATGAACATAAATTTGCTTATTTTTTATAATAAATATTAATCAAGTTATTTTTAAAAATATCTTCTAATTGTAAAATATCTTTGCACAAAAAAAATGGAACAACTCTCTAAATATATCAAAAGAGGTAATTCATCAAAAAAATCTAAATCTCTACGTCAATCTTTGTTTCCGGTAAACTATTATTACTTATGAAAACTCTTATTCTGTCTTTATGAGTAATGGTTAAGAATAAGCTGTTGTCTTTCTTTGCCAGACAGCAATGTAATGTAAATCTCCATTCCAACTACTCTGAACATTTTTCTCCTTCGAAACACAATAATAGAAAGCCCCGAGCTTGCAAATTTATTTCTTCGTGAATATTTCGCCACTGGACAGAGCATAACGCCGAAATAAACATTATAAATATGAAGAAGAAGGTCTTCCATCTCAAAGGACTCTTCAAATAAAAAGTATTGGGTGGGGGGAAAAAATGACAATGCGAGATTTTCATCCCCGTTGCTGTGGAAACGGCATCTATCGAGTATTATCTCCTGTTTTTTGCCAAAGTTTTGTTCCTCTGAAGAGGCTTCATTTTTGAAAGGAAAGGATGTGAAGTTGCACCCGGAAAATTCAATTCTTTTGGCGATATGTTTCGTTTTATTGCTGAATTTTAAGAACGTTTTTTTTGGCGACGTTTTTAATTGTTACCAGATTGAAGTAGGTTTGGCGACGGGAAATTTCTTGGCTAGGCTCACTTTCTAGTGTTTGTGTGTTTGCAAACTTTCTTTAATTGCAACGCTTCTGACGGAAATTAATAAATTTGGATGTTTGGAAAGTCTGTTTGAGCAATCTAATTTAAGGAGAAGTTAGAGGACTGCTCAAAAGTAAATAGTTCTTATCGAAGTTTTTCTTTTTATCTTATTTATTTTTGAAACATTTTCCTCTGTGTTTGTTTAAAAATACAAATTTTCACTTTGAGAGGAAATTATCATATGATCTATTTACTTTAGTGATATTTATACATATATGGCACTAGAAGATATGGCTCGGTTCCAATAAATATGATATGTTTTATTAATAATAAGTTAATTAAAAAACATAAATACAGGGTTTAAATTTCGTATCAGGAAATTTCCCAGATAATTATTTTTTATTTATTATATACTTCTATCGTGAGATCTTTAAGCTATTAAATATTGCTATTACACAAAGACATTATTATAATGCAGTATTCTTTTATAACAAAAGCTTTTTTTTAATAAAAAAACATCATTTCGAAAAATTAGTAAAGAATTTAAGAGACAATTTTTATTTTGAATGTCATCAAATAAAAACACGGTGGTTTTTTTATTGGTCTTATCGGTCGAAGTTAATAGATATACACTGGGATTGTAAAATCCTATCCAGATTTATAGACTCCCAGTTATAGTAGAATTCATAGAAACTGCTTAAAATTTTGATTTAAGGTATTTTGAGGTATGTGTTTAAGAATCACACGAAAATCAACAATTAATACGATTAGACAAAATTTACGATTGAGACAAAATTTTTAAAATTTCAAATGGCGACACATGCTCTTTTTATTGGAATGTGCGTTACATAACAGCGTTGTAACGGTACCTGCAGCACGAAAATCGCCAACGCAGATAGACTAAGAAGAAAAGTGAAAATAATAATAAATAATTCCAGACAAATAACAGAAAGAAAAACTATTTTATTGTGTTTCATAAGCTTTCCAAGAGATCGCCTTCACATACGGCGATACTTCCTTCTTAGTCTGTACAGCACTGGCGAATTTCATGCAACAGGTACCCTTCAAATGCTATTTATGGTTTTTCACTACGGAGATCGCGTTCAAATAAGAAAAGTAGGTATTGTCGTTTGAAATTGTCGAAATTCTGCCACTGTAATCATAACTGTTTGTATTTAAATGCTGTAAATGATTCTTGAGTATATATCTCAAAATAACTTAAACCAAAATTTTATTTATTTTTTATGAAAGGTGCGCACACACACATATATATGCACTGAAGTGACAAAAGTCATGGGATAGCAATATGCAAATTTTCAGATGGCAGTAGCATCGCGTAGAACAGGTATAAATGCGCAGTGCTTTCGCAGAGCTTTCATTTCTGTTCAAGTTATTCATGTGAAAAGGTTTCGACGTGATGATGACCGCACGACGGGAATTAACAGACTTTGAACGCGGAATGTTAGTTGGAGCTAGACGCATGGGTCATGCCATTTCGGAAATCGTTAGGGAATTCAACATTCCCAGATCCACTGTGTCAAGAGTGTGCCGAGAGTAGGAAATTTCAGGCATAACATCCCACCATGGACAGCGCAGTGGTCGACCGCCTGCACTTAACGACCGAGACCGGCGACGTCTGCAAAGAGTCGTAAATTCTAACACACAAGCAACACTGCGTCAAATAACCGCAGAAATCAATGTGGGACGTACAAGGGACTTGTCTGTTAGAACTGTGCGGAGAAATTTGGCTTTCTTGGGCTATTCCAGCAGAAGACCGACTCGAGTGCCTTTACTGACAGAACGACATCGCTTGCAGCGACTCTCGTGGGCACGTGAGCATATCGGTTGGTCCCTAGATGAATGGAAAACCGTGGCCTGGTCTGATGAGTCACGATTTCAGTTGGTAAGAGTTGATGGTAGGGTTCGAGTGTGGCGCAGACCCCACGAAGCCATGGACCCAAACTGTCAGCAAGGCACTGTTCAAGCTGGTGGTGGCTCCGTAATGGTGTGGGCTGTTTTTTCATGGCATGGACTTGGTCCTCTGGTGCGACTGGACCGAACATTGACTGGAAATGCTTATGTTCAACTACTTGGAGATCGCTTGCAGCCATTTATGGACTTCATGTACCCAAACAACGATGGGATTTTTATGGATGACAATGCGCCATGTCACCAGGCCACAACTGTTCGCGATTGGTTTGAAGAACATTCTGGACAATTCCAACGAATGATCTGGCCACCTAGATCGCCCGACATGAATCCCATCGAGCATTTATGGGACATCATCGAGAGGTCTGTTCGTGCCCAAAATCCTGCACCATCAACGCTTTCACAATTATGGACGTCTATCGAGACAGCATGGCTCAATATTCCTGCAGAAGACTTCCAACGACTTGTTGAGTCCATGCCACGTCGAGTTGCTGCACTTCGCCGGGCGAAAGGAGGGCCGACACGATATTAAGAGGTATCCCATGACTTTTGTCTCTTCAGTTTATATATATATATATATATGTATGTATATATTATATTCATCCCCTCCACGAAACATGTTGTATTGAGAATTTTTAATTAATACGTTCTATACTATCATAAAATTTATAATGAACAGAATAATTGAGGAAAAATATTTTACAAAAATATAGCGTTATATATAAAAGTCAATAAAAAGCAATGTATTCAATTACGATTTAATTTCCTTTCACAATCCTATTTTTAAGTTTTTGGAAAAACACTGTACATTGTATTTAGCAAATGAATCCATAACGTTGGTGATGGCAAATTTGTTGATTGTCTTAATAATAACATTAATCGACATTGTTCACAAGTCACATTAAAAGTTTGGAAAATAAATGGCAAAAGATCATACTATATACACACTTCTTCAAATCTTGTAGAGAAAATTCCGTCCTCTTCAAATTCAACATAGATTTATCAGGACAGACAGAGATTTTGACAGATTTGCCGGGAATAAACACGGGCGCTGTTGTATTTGTCTTGTTGGGGTTCAAACACATATCTGAGTGGCCTGATGACCAATTGGCTAGCTCTCTAGCCTTTGGCACCACAAGCTTCAAGTTCGAATCTTGACGGCGCCATGGAAGTTTGTTAGTGGTTCGAAATTCACGTTAAACTGTAGGTATCGGTCTAATTAGCCTAAAGTGTGCGAAAAATAACTATCCAACAACAGATTTGTGCCTAAGAGACCCTATTGTTTGCCACAAGGCTTCCTCGTTTTAGTACAACTAAGACCAATTAAAAGGATACACCATGCATTTTGAATATTTGCTTCGCTGAAGTCAGTCATTGCTGTTATTTTTCAGATTCTTCGTGTAATTTCAAATATGGTCTTTTTAAAAATATCTGTCACAAAAATTAATTCTAATCTTTTCTTATAGTGGATATAATATATCAAATAGTTGTAGAATTTTCAAGGTAAATTTTATTTTCTATAAATATGTCATATTGATGATGGTGTTGTTTCTTATCCCACTTGGTAGATATCTAAACCAAGCATACAAACCCGTATGCATTCCTGGTTGAAGGGAAAGAGAGCAGCTTCTGTTGTGATGGAGCACCCGTAGGTAGAAGTCTGACTTGAATACAGTCATATGAAACTGGAACCAACAGCTTAAAGTGGATTCCGAACCACTACAAACATTCATGACACCGCCGGGACATAAGCCCAAAACCTGTGGCATCGAGCGCCACATCGCTATTGATGGTAAATGACGCAAGTCAAGTACTTAACTTTGAGAAAAATATTTTATTGCAGTAAAATAATTATGTTCCCAGTTGAATCTAACAATTGAAATACTCACGATTAACATTTTATTTTAAATAAATCCATATTTAAAGATAAAATGAAATAAAACTATATAAAAGAAATCAGTAAGAAAAACTATTTGAAACAGGGCTGAGATGCATTTAGATGTGGCCGGATATTTCAGACTCCCTTGAGATTTCAGGAGCTCGGAAAACGTACAAGGTCCGTCCAAACATTTAAAATAAAAACGAAAATACGATAGAAGCCCCTTTCTTCTTTATCCTTAGGCAATGCTAAAAGCAGCTTTAATGGAAGTTTAAAGAAAACGTCTTATGTGGTTGACTTATTTCCTTTATACTTTACGACCTTCAAATGTCCTTGTTCCTCAAAATATGTGATATTTATTTTTACTTTTATAGAATGTTTTATTTGAACTTCAAAAAAAATTAGAAATCCAGCCTTTCATTCTTTTTTTTAAAATAATTTGCTACCTGTGAGCAAAATTTTGAATTTTTATTGGTTATTTTGGGTTTCACCGGTTTCCGTTCTTTTTATGAATAAACTTCAATGAAATGCACAGCTAATTCCTTCATTCATGGGCATTTTTTTTATGTACTTTTGGAACAATTAGAAAACATGTACTCATATATTTGTTTAGCTTTTTAAAAATAAAATCATTACTTTTACCACTGATATTAAAAAGATATTTAAAAAAAAATTTTTAATTTTTAAAAATACTATAAAATTTATTTTATAAACAATAAATGAGTGCATAAAGCAATAAATCATAATAAGGTGACAAAATCGCAGAATAAGAGCTCCTGAGATTTGGCGTCAAAAATTGTTTTCGCCGAAGAAAAGGGTTGCGATCGTAAGTGGAGTGAATTTCAAACAGTACAAGAAATCTCGATTACCACATTTAGCTCCTTATCGCTCAGTTGGTGCCACAAAAAAGATGCCAAAACCCAATGGCCCCTATTTTTCGATTTTGCCAATATGGTTACTTAATTAGATGCAGTAAAATTTTTTTTCAATTGAACTACTCTTTCATATTATTCATCTCACAGTTTTAATTAAACACGTACAAACGCCACACACATACTAGTGCCATACAATATTTAACACATTTAAAGACAGATAATTATAGATTCGTGTAAGAACTCCACATTTAAGCTCAAAACCCGAAACTCGGCTATGCGCAGGGTGTGTGAAATATACTTCCTCTCCAAGTTAAAGTCTGTAGGCCAACTGACCATTTCTCTTGAACGCCACAGGAGACGCTCCTCTAGTGTGTAGGAGGAAGTATGGTTACACACCTACTGTTTCAGAGAATAATTTCAGAGTTTTTTTAGACAAATTTAAAAATTTTTATTCAGAATGTTTTTCTTAAAAGTAAAAACAATATTTTTTTCTAATCCTGGGTAGCATTTTTCATAGAACAATGATTGGTTATAATAAATAATAAATCAGGCATTATTCATCAGTAATTTTAGTGAATTACTGATGAATAATGCCTTTTTACTATATATTTTTTAATAAAACTCAAAGCAATAATTTCTGTTTCTCTAGCAATAAATATAACTCAATAAACACATGTTGTCTAGATCTTGAAAAATAACTATAATCGCTCTATCACTCTATACGTTTTAAAAGATTTTATTTATATATAATGCATTGTTCTCAATTTAATTTATTTTTTTATTTGTAGTGATTTAAAGTCAGTAAAGAAACTAAAGTAAAAATGCATTAAATAAAAGTCAATAATAAAAGTAAAGTAAAAATGCTTTAAATAAAAGTAAGTAGAGTAAAAGCGCATTTTACATTTACTTTCACAAATTGATTTTTATTGCAAGATGCAGAAATCACCTTTAGATTGAATTTTATTACAAGATACAATCTAACAAAAGATGCAGTTTCTAATAGACTCCAACGGGAAAAATATGAAGTTTGCTTTAGGAATGCAGATATTCAATTGTAACTTTTGCAGAAGTACTAGCATACGATCTTTTTTAAAGGGAAGAATGAATAATGTAAGATTCAAGTATTTTCAGTGAATTTTCCAATCGTCTTATACCAAGTACTAATCATCTCCAGAAGTTTCTCAAAAACGTGAGTCAGCATCTCTGAATACCTCGTCAAATTTAGCACAAATTTAAATCTTCGCCATTTTAATTATTCAGCATATTTTTACAAAGCAAAATAAATCCACTTAGCAATTGGGTTCATTTATAAATTTCAAAATGTCATTTTGTAAAAACGATCTAGAATAATCCATTTTGTAAATGTCCTCTCACAATATTTTTTTTTTCCAAAAAGATTCTAAAAATCATTGATGTAGTTAAGAATTAAGAGAATATTTTCCACTAAAGAAAAATATTTTGAATTAAGATATATCTTTTTGGTAGAGGCGTTTGATGCAGAAAACAGTTTACAAAAATAAATGTTAGTAGTTTTTTTATTATTATAATTTGATTTCATCTTTGATGTTATTATGGGGCCTGATGGCCGAGTGGCTAGCGCTCGGTGCCACAGGTTTCGGTTCGAGTATCGGATGTTTGTAGTGGTTCGGAATCCACTTTAAACCGTAGGTCCTAGTCTAATATGATCGTAGAGCGTTGTGGGGGTAGTGATATTTTCAAGTAGCATATTTCGCTAGAAGTGCCCCCTGGGTAGTGCTAAATGAGTAACAGCGTTCTTCGGTGCAGCCCACACGACATGCTTTCTTCGAGGCTAGTTTGCTCTCAGAGAAATGGTCAATACGACCCAGTCCACACATAAGTAGATATTTTATAGTAGAACAGCGAGGTATGTATATAACAAGTCTTTTTAAAATTAGCTTTTAAATAAACAACATAACTGCATTGAAAGTGTTCAAATGGTTTAGCATTTATTTAAATGCAACTAGTTTCACAGAATTAATTTTAATATTTTAGATAATATAAATAATATCAATGTTTTATCGTAATAAAATAAACATTATAAATTATATATATTAATAACTATTTTATATTGATCACCATATATAATTAATAGCTGAAGTGGTTTTAAAATATATCATCACTTGCAGTTGAATCTCTAATAACAATAATGATTTGTAAAAGAATATCAAGAGTATAAAGACAATACATTTACAAAAATAAGTTCCTTCGCTTTGAAGAAATACAACATTTTTCAAGTTTAAACAAAATCTTAAAAAGCAAAATATTTTCAGCCATGTCTTGTCAACCGATCAAACAGAATGAAACAAGCTGATAGAAAGGGAAAGAAAGAAAAAATCTCCTTCCATCATTCCATTTTTGTTGTAGAGGAAGCACGGGTTACTTAATAAGAAGTTCCACTCCTTCCGTTCTCCCACGGGTACGGGATTCCTTCCGAGGAACTTAACAAGAAAACGACAAATTGTTCATATTTCAAGAGCCCATCCACGATTGTTCTCCCTCAGTGGGCACTCTGAAGCAATTTTAGTTTTATTGGCGAAGTTGTTAAGAAATAGAGCCGGATAACAATGGGCGATTTTACTTTCTTGAAAATAACAAGTAATCGCAGAGATATACGTCGTTATGGATGAGTGGTGTTTGAGGTATATGTCATTTGCAAAAGAGTATATAAATTAAAATTGATTGGCGAAGATTTGATATTATTATATAAGTATTTATTATATATGATATTTATAATAAATACAGGTTAAGAAGCAAATTGCAGAGAAATAAGATATGTTTTCAAAGTGTTTGACTATTTAGTCGAAAATATATTTTTTTTTATTTTTCATTTGAATATAGTTTTATCTTAGGGTAGAAGAACCCGTGTTTGATTCTATTGGCTGCATCCCTACAATCGCTGTTTCAAAAAACGAATAGAATGGATATAGATTATAAGCAGAGGCCGGATAACCAGATTATATTAGACTGGCATTAGTGGTGCTTGAGGTATGTATCATTTGCAAAACAGCATATAAATTGGAATTGATCGGAATGGCCCTGAAATTTATCTTCCCTACAAAGTTACTTTTAATAAATACTGGTTAAGAAGTAAACTACAGAGAAATAAGATATATGATCAAAGTATAGGACTATTTAGTCGACAATATATTTTTAATATAGTTTCATCATCGTTCAATGATAGTGCGTGGGACTTGATGCCCGAATGACTAGCGCTCGAGGTTCTGGTCCCGGCGGGGCCATGGATGTTTGTAGGGGTTTGGAATCCACTTTAAATCATAGTTCCACGTCTATCATAAATGTAGAGCGTTGGGCTGACAACACTACCCAGTAAAAAAAGTCTAGAAATCTGCTAGTTGGCAGACGGTCTTGGCCCATCATGGGGTTGTTGCGCCGATGATGATGATGATGATAGTGAATAGAAGAACTCATGTTTTATTCTATTGACTACATCCCTACAATCACTCTATCGAAAAACGAATAAATTTTGTATAGATTGTAGTGTTGATTTGATTTGTCGCTCTACAGTCCTTTTTTCACATTTTTGGCTAATTAGACCGTCACCAACAGTTTAACACGAATTCCGAAGCAATAAAAAACATCCATGCTACCACCAGGATTGCAACCTGAAGCCTGTGGTACCAAAGGTCAGAGCTCTAGCCCTATGAGGCCGCAGGTATAGATTATAAGCAGAATAGCGCACCGTCTGATAGTCTAACTAGATTAAACCGGGGTTGCTGAGAATTAGAATCCTGCTCGAAGGCAATGTTGTTTACATTTACCAAATTTCACGCACAAAAGGCAAGATAAAGGATGAGAACAATAAATAAAAGGCAAATTAAGTTTTTATTATTACAATTAACTATTTTAAGCTATGGATTTAAATTATGTTCAAACTTATCCCTCTTATTTAATCAAAACCTTGTAGAATGTCAATATTCGATTAAACTTTTTTTCACTCACCATGGAACTACAGTATATAAAAAAAAATTAAAAAGGTAAGTTTTTCCACTTCAATATTTAACTACATAAACTCCTCCTCCATGAAAAATCCATAAAAATCAAAATATTCTCCACGGTATCTTGTCAAGTGGCGAGACGGATAAAACGAGCTTGCATGGACTCAGAAGAAAAAGAAGAGAAAGAAATCTCCACCCACCACTCCATTTTATTGTGGAAGATCCACGAGCTACTTAATAAGTTGGTCCACCCCTTCCGTCTCCCACGGGTATGGGATCTCTTCCTACAGCTTTTTCAAAAAAACGAAAGCGAAAAAATGGTTCATATTTTTTACCCTTTTTTTTTTTCGATATTCATCCCATCCACGCTCTTTCCCGTGAGTGAAGCCATTTTAGTTTTGTTGTCGGATGTTTTAAAGAAATAGTATAGGGATACACAAAGAGAGATATTGTTTTCTCTGGAAACAACAAGTAATCGGAATGAAATGTCTGCATTGACTTGATTAAAAAGATCTGCAGTGGTGTTAGAGATATATGCCTCTTGTAAGGGATTTAAAAGTGCATTGATATTTATTATTGCATTTAATAAATATATTATTATATATTTATTAAATGTCTCCAGTAAGTATGTAATAAAAAATAAACAAGAAATATTAGACACAGAAGGGAAATATCTTCTAAAGTATAACATTTGACTTATGAATTGGAAATATTTTATTCTTTCTTCTCCAAGTCCAGTAGGCAAGCCAAACCAAATCAAATGTTCATTGGTGCAACAGCCTCTTGGTGAGCTAAGGCTGTCTGTCTACTGACAGATAGCGAAACATGAGATGTTTTCTTCTTTTACGGAATAAAGTTTCAACCTTTTGCCCTACCTTACCCTATGCCCCTGTCAAATTACATCGGAACCTACGTTTAAAGTGGATTCCGAACCACTACAAACATCCATAGCCTCACCAGAACTCGAAACTTGTGGCACCGAACACCGGAACGCTAACCAATGCACATTATGTATATCGACACCCGCAGACGGCTTGGCTCACCGTGGGGCTGTTGCGCCAATGAAAAAAAAAATTGCTTTGTAATTATAAACAAATCATTTCAGTAAAAATCATAGTTTTATCTAAATGATCAAGAATATATTGTAAAAGCAAAACCAAGCAACGTGGATTTTTCTTAACTTTTCTTAACATTATCTACGCGATAACATTTTTACAATATTACAAATGCACATCATCATACATTGTCTATATTATACATATTTTTCTGCGCATGAAATGATATTTGTAAATTATGTATGAGTCAGAAATTTTTTGTCCATGAATTTCAAAGTTAAAATAAAAACACATATTGAAAATTGATATCATAAATTTGTATGTCATTTTTTTCCTTCTACGATACATTGTTATGCATTTGCCCTGATTAGTTTATAAAGTATTTTAAAAGTAAATTCCAATATATTTTCAGTATTTATTTTGAATATAACTGTAACTTTTATAACCAATTGTTAAGAATTAAGCTGAATAGCAAATCCATTTTTAAAAATTATTAGCAAGCACCATTTGGGATAAACTCGATAACTAAACTCAGTTGTATTAACAAGGATTTTCCGGACAACTCAAGAGAACGAAATGTTCATTAGCAAAGTTTTTGAAGGTAAATACTCTCCAGAGAAAATCTAAGGAATGAGAAATCTCCTGGGTAGAATTAAATTTGGAAAGTCAGAGGAAAGTATTTCAGTCCCTGAGTATTTAAAATAAAATTTTGCTTTGTTTTATACTTCAAATAAATAACTTGAAATCTTTATAAGTCACTCGAGAAATAATGAAATTTTTGAAATTTCTGAATTCCTTAGAATGCTTAGAAAATTGATTTTCAGAAACTATAATAATTAATCTAATTTAAATCAGTTTCAAATGATGGAGATCATTATTTTAAACACAGCTTAAAATTTTCTTCACAAAATTTTTTTAATAAATTCCATATTAAAATTTTAAATATAAACTTATTTTTACTTAAACTCTAAATCAATAATTTGTACTTTCTATAAATAATTTCAGCATCCTTAATACGAATGGCAAAGAATTTTAATGATGTAAAAATGAAACGAAAGTTCTTTCATATATATTTGCTGTTTAACCATAAAATTATATTATAATTACGGGTACAGTTTTTCCATGATTTTTATCAGTTTTTTGTTTCCTTGAACACTTTAAATGCATCTTATTGGTTTATTTATTTTTCTTTTTAATTTTTTCTGGAGCTTTTTTAATAAATTTCTTTCACGTGCTTTTTTATAAAATCGTTTGGAATTCTAGGGGTTTCCCCCCCCCCCAGTTTTGAGCGATAACTGCCTGATTCATTGCCTGAATTTTAATTATTATAATTGAATTTTAATTATTGTAATTTATTGTCTGAATATGATTTACAGATACTTTTTCTTGCTTTTTGTTTGTTTAAGATTGTTTTTATGCGATTTGTTCTTACATTAAATTCTGAATTTTTTGGATAGCCTATATATATATATATATATATATAATTTAATCGACAGGGGGATATATATAGCCTATATATATTAACCCAGTCGTTTAAATTTTATCTTTTATTTATCTTTGCTTTTGAATTCTTGAACCTTATTTGATTCAACAAATATAAAATCTTAAAAATCATTCATATTACACGTATTAAATAAACAAATTAACCAAATGTAAAATCACATGAAATACAAGAACAAAGATTAATATTTGATGAATAGACATTTATCAAAAATATTTTAGGACAAATTATAATTTATATTAAAATATTTCTGCAGAAATAGAATTAGTGAAACATCAACTTACATCATTTTTCTAGATAATTGTAAACAACAAATGTCTAAAATATTGTAAAATTTACTTTTAACTTGAATAGAACGATTTTAATTTGTTTTAAAAATATTTTAGCTTAAAAAAAATTTAAAACTCGCAAAATCCTACACAAGTGTTTGATTGTAAGTTTTCAATACTCATATTTACTTTATATATACCTAAAAAACAAATCACTTGATTTTTTTTATACAGAAAGATGTAAATTTCATTCTTAATGTCCGTTAATGTCCTCTAGAAATGCCTGGTAACCTTTGATAATGATTTTGACAAGCTGTTTTCTCTAGTACTATACGCAAATGCAGGACAATTACCCTTTAAAGTTTTACTGGGAGGCAGTTCCCAACATATCAAAGTAAGTGGCATCCATAAATCGAACACAAAGCACTCTCATAATTTTAAATATATAAAACTCTTATTCCTCTTAAACAACTCAACTCAAATTTTTAAAAATTTACACATGACTAATTTATGTATAAAAAGTATACGTAAACTATCACATTTAAGACAACTATTAAAAAGGTTATAAATATTGTTTTTTTCTTGATAAAAATATAATTAAACTTGTTTCAAAATGCCATATGGTTAAAATATATTTCTTTAAACATTCTACCATCTTTTTTCTTTTTTATATATCGGCTTCTGTTAGAAGAATCCATAAAGGTCGCGTGCTCTAATGTTTAATTAAAAATTCGAATATTTGCAGAAAATTCGAATCGTCTTATTTCTATTTGCTATGGCATTAGATATCTGATTTAATCTTTTAATTAAATATATAACACGAAATCCTATTAAATTGAGGTTCCATTTAAATTTATTCACAAATATGTTCACCTCTAAGATCTTTAGAAGTGCAAAAATTTTTTTATTTTTTTACAAATTTCAAGTTTAAATCATAGTGACATAAAACAAATATCAAATGCAGAATTTTTATCAGTATATTTTTATCACCCTTTTATTGAGTAACTGTTTTAATTATTTTTAACATTAAATAACAATTTTTGCATGGCAAATCTTAAAAGCAGAAGTATAAAATTTTTATTTATTAAGACTAGTGCTTTTATTTACTTAAAAAAAAATACTTTGTTCTTGTACATTTGCAAAAATTATTTTATTTATGACTGATTAAAAATAAATTGCAAGTTGAAATACTTAACAGATTGGCTTTCATGAGTATAATAAAATATGGATAATGATAAATTGAAAAAAAATGCTTATTGTGATAAATGATTATACATAATAGCTTGGCATTCAAGGGTTGAATATCAAATTGCCCAATTCCTTACTCAGTGGTAACTTGCAGAAAAGCTTTGATTCAAATTCGCATGCAGCGTGCGTTGCAGTCACTGCTTTTAGAAAAGAGTAGACTCGATGGCAATTATAATAGTATATGTAAAACAGCTCATGCCGATATCGAAGCTATGTACTGCAAGTTTTCTAGATTTTCTTTTATACGACTCATAAATTTGGGGCAGTTACTCCTAAAAGTAATCTCTGAAGGCATTGTCCACCGCTCATTATCCGTCTGTGGGTTGGTTGTGATATATGTAAGTGGAACTCGAAGTTCACCCATTTAACAGAAAACAAAAATATTAAATTAATTAATGAAGAAAAAATATTATCAATTATGCTTATTTATATTTTTAAAAATGAGTCGTATTAACCATAGAAAGAAATAATTACAAAGAAATAATTTAATACTATTCCTTTGAAGTTAAAAGATCAAATGATAAAAGGTTAATAGTTAAAATTAACATAGTTAGGTTTAAAAATTTCTAGAAATATTGCAATGATTGAATATTAGCATAAGACCACTTAAGCATTAATTTGCTTTTATTGAAACAAGAAAAAAGTTTACAAATAATGTAAGCTTAAAAAAAATTTGAGCTTACATTTTTCTCGTATGTTAAACAACTCAAACAAAATTAAAAGGTAATATATTATATATATTAAATAATCGTATGAAAATAATAAAATCGAACTAAACAGTATATTCACAAGTTAAATGACATTTTTTGACACATTAAAGATTGAAAAAAAAATTTCATTATTCTTTGCATATATTTTAGTTATAAAAATATAATTTTATAACAACATTATAAAATTTTATAAGTGGCTTATAGAATATTTGATGTAATAAAAATATCGCTTATACATTCTACACTTAATTTATATTACTTGCGCTTCTATATGTTTTTATGAAATTTGTTATTGAGATGAAAAAAAATCACTATGTATCAACTTGGCTGTCTGTTGAAAGAAGTTTAATAAAACACTTTACTTTTAATAAGATTTGGCTGCTATTTTTTTATTGAAAATTTTAAACTAATTATATGACAAAATAATATTTGAAATTTAATTTAATACACATCAAATACCTTTAAAGTATTTAATTAAATTAAAATAGTTGAAAGTAAGGACAATTGAATATGATGTAGTATCGAATTTTGTGTCACAAAATATTGAGGTCCATTCTTTTATGTTAAAAAGTGTTCAGGAAAACAGTTTTCTACGACTCAAAGTTTTATTAATTTCTAAATTTAGATTCCCACATCACTATTTATTAAATTAGTTTTAGTAAATATATTGTTGTTTAATATGTGGTCATTTGTCACTAGATTTGAAGATTTTTAGCAGACTCAACGTTTGTTCGGATGCACTACGTGGATCCTGCTACGTTATACCCAAATTCTAACAGCACAATTTTGAACAAATACCCTCAAAGTAGATATACAGTAGTTTGCTTTCTGCAACATAAACACAAAGAAAAAAAGAAATTTCCGACATATAGATTTATCGTGCCTCTTCCCGGGGTATACATGGAAACCTCGTTATCTTCAATTCCGGTTCATTCCGCAATTTGAAGCATAAAACCATGTGCTACCTTCTAAAGGAAAAGTATTCAATTATATTGAGTTTAATCTCACAATGACATCTCTTAAAGCAGATGTTTTCAATGCTTTTTTTCTAATCTTCTGTGGTGTACTTTTGAACAAATATTTTCATAATATTTGAAATACATTTTTTAGAAATTACACATTGATATAAATAATAGGAAATTAGGAAAATTTGACAATTTTGGAATAAACAACTAATTCATTGATTTTTATAACACTAATTTTTATAACTGTCTATATATAAACCTATTTGCGTCATATGTAGTTTCCAATACATATTTGAATATTACGATATTCCAGTACTGCCCACATCACAAAAAATCTCTCAAAAATTTATTTTGCAGAAAAACAAAACAGATTTGTTGGTTAGTTATTATTATAATCCTAAACGAATATTTTTTAATGGCAATTGCCAGTATATTCTGAATGCCCCACTTCTGGCGCGCTAGTAATGTTCGCAGCTGGGTTATAGGAGAGCTCAGTTTCTAATCCTTACATTCGCTGCAGTCATTGCTTTTAGAAAAAAGGAGATTCAATATCGATTATGACAATGTGTATAAAGAGTGTCACATGGATAGTCAAGCTGTCTAGTGAGACTTTTCCGGGTTTCCCACCTTAAGATAGGAAAATGTGAGGAACTTAACCCTAAAAGCCCTCACGGAAAAGACAATGTTTCACCTTTCACCAAACTCCGGAGGTCTGTTTGTGGCATGTATAAATTGCACACCAAGCCGATCGATAATTATATATATATATATATATATATATACCTCTATTTATAGACAATTTTGTAACGATTTTGACTTTCTCCATGATTTTCAAATGACTAAAAAGAAACTTGAATGGCATCAATTCAGAACAGGGTTCAGTTATCGTCTGCATCATTAAAAATTTTCTTTGTTTTAAAATGAAGCTGAAAAATAAGCTATATATAGAAGACAATATTTTGGCTCTTTATGAAGAGAAATACTTTTATTTAAAATACGAGTATAATATTTCTTCTCCTAAAGTAAGGGACATACAAAATAAAAAAGTAAAGATGTGTCAAAAATTGCATTTGACTAGGAAAAACTGGAGAAAAATGCATACCCATCTAAAATGAGTACACCTCTTATTATATTTAAAGTTGCATCTTATGTTTTAAATTGTTTAAACTAAAATGTTTAAATGTTTAAAGTCTATGTTGTTTTTAGCAGGTAAAAAAATCTAATGTTGCATCTAATGTTCTTTTAAGCAGGTAAAAAATGGTCGTACTCGCAAAGACTTGGATATATTTATCTGACAGCAACAGAAAAAGAACTACAGAAAAAAGAGAATAAAAAGAAATATAAAATTTGTTCAAAGAAAATAAGGATAGTTTTGCTAAAAGGTTATTACTGAATTCTCTTATAACAGAAAATTTAAAATAAAAAAGTTAAAAAAAATATCAAAAATAACTTTCAGAAGTATGTTCTGTTACCTATTTGTATCACTACATTTCCATCACTTCATTCAAATAATCTTCACTGCGTTAAATTCTGCCAAGATAAGGTTAGTTTTGCCTCTGTCTACTGCTGTAACTTTGGAAAAAAATAAAAACTGAAATAAGAATTGAAGTTATTCCATTTAAATACATCCTACCCAAGTGCCCCTACGTGTCTCATATGTACTGCTGTGTATTTGGACTTCTAAAACAGGCTTTGGACTTTTAAATCGTCACCTTGAAACATTGGATGGACTGTGGAAGATTCTTGAGAAGAAATGGAGCATAATCAATCTTGATATTTTAAGAACAGTTTTTTAATCTTAGAAATTAAAATGTAGCAAAGGACAAACGTTTAACAAAGCAACTGACTTAACATGTCAGAAAATGAAATTATGTACGTTGAATACTTTAATCTTAAATAAAATAAAATTTTTGCTATTATGATACTGTTAATACAAAATAAACTGAATAAAATGTTAGTGCTACTATGGCTACTAAAGCTGGAGAATATGCTTGGACAGGAGAACAATAGAATTTTATCTTGGTTAAAGGAAGCTAGAAGGCAAAGAAAAATTTTTTTGAAAGCTATTGGTTTAACACGTTACGGATCTCTCCTTTCAATAAAAAATAGAGTTACCTTTGAAAAAAACTTTTTGAATACTGCTGCAACTGCAGAACTTTTTGAATACTGCTTTTTGAACTGCATCGTCCATCATCATACACCAGCATACTTACCAGTGGCTACAACATGCACTTATATTGAGGAAGACAGATGGACTCGCACACTAGTTATGAGCAGTGAAATTTTTTATGTGTGCTTGTATGCATAATAATATTCGTATTTTATCAGGAACAGGTAACTAATGTTTGTTGAAATAAAGAGGCCTTCTAGGAAGATGTGTAAATTTAAATTCTCCTTATTTGCGTGTCGTAAGTCAGAGAACGTCTTCAGACGTAGTTCAGAGAACTTCCATCAAGCAATTTAACTGTCGAGGCGAAATTCTTACCACGGTGTGTTAGTCGCCATTGAGTCTTAGTTTCTGAAAGCAATGACTGCAATGGACTCCTCCAGTAGATACAAAACTTCTTTGAACTTGCTATAAGTAGCCGTACACGTTAACACTTAGTTAACACACGTTATTTTCCTCCTCCACTTTTTGAAAAACATAATTTACATATTACTTTCACCATTTTTTATTTTAAAAATATTTATCTTTTCAATGCCAAAGTCCTGTTAAAAATTTTATAAAAATAATACTTAAAATAATATTCATTCTATGTTATTTTTTATTAAACCTAGTAATTTGAATTAGTTCCCATTACAAAGCATAACAGTTTTATGTTGACTTTATTATTGTTGATATTCCAGTCAATATTGTTGATATATTGTTGTTTGGATTTTCTTTTCTTTATATTCAAACACATGGACAATCAATCCTAAAAAAGTCCTTCGAAAGGAATTTAAGGGTTCCATGTAAGAAAAAAAATTTACCGAATATCAAATCTCTTAACACATATCAAATTGTTTTAATTTATTTGCCTATTATATTCCACAATTTCTTTGGGAGCTTCAGTAAGATTTGAACATATCTAGAATTAAATATTCATTTAATAACTATTAAAAAAATATGAAGTTTCTTTACTAATAACAATTTCTGTGGTTGTTTCTTATCCCACTCGATCGTCAGCAACATCTAAACTAAGTCCAGGAGCCCGTGTCTTAAACAGACGAGTCATGATAAAGGGTAAAAAATGCAGCTTCTTTTTGTCTTTGACCTTGTGGCATAAAGATATGGATATATATTTATGCCACAAGACTTATCCGGTTATACCCCCTCCCCGAGTAGTGGGTACCCCTTTCTGTCGCCTACAATAGGGCTATTCTAACCCTACGAGGTCTTGCATGGGAATGTTCCCTAGCCTGTAATATTTTCCTTTTAAATCTCTGCAACCAGTTCATAAAACAAATCAAATAATGTTTTACTAGTTCAATAAACAAAATGAAACGAAATATTCACTATTTAAAAATTATTCTCATAACTTCAATTTCGATTTCTGATAAACACAACTTTAATAAACAATATGAAATGTTTCATGCTTAATATTTAATGTAAAAAGGTTTCTCCAATAGTTTCTGCTATTTATAAAATGAATCCAAATTTCTTTTTAGCCAGATCGTTTATCCATTTATCCTACTGGAACATATATAAACATTCCTAGAGGCTATAAGATTCAAGCGAAAAAACAAATCTTTTTTTCTTCTTCTTTTTTATAGTTTACTGACATCGATTTTGGAGTTCTTAATGTTTGAGTGCATTAGAATTTTTTTGAGGGAGGGCCTCGTCGCATAACTCTAGAATCTCATGTTGTATATGCTAAAATGTAAACTACCCTGTACTTGAGACCTCAACCAGGAAGTGCAAGCCTTTCGTCTAAAATTGCAGAGTCGAAGAAAATATTTTTTTTTCTTCTTCTTCTTTCCTTTCGAAATGCATAAAAATCTGCTTTTGAAATACTGTTTGGCATTTCAAGTAGTTTACTTGACAAAAAAAAAAATATTTCGACAATTTCAAACGCTTAGCATGTTATTGGAAAAAATCATGGAAATACTCTTTTTATTATTATTTCTAGTAAAATCAAATTCAAATTGTCAAAAATAATTTGTTTATTGTGGTATGACTGAATATCTTTTAAATGAATAGTAAATATGAGTACTACGGTTTTTATAAACAAGATGATAAATCTAATCGAAAAGATATCAATTTCTGACCTTTAACCGAAAAATAAACAAATTTTATCGGATTTTATCTTTATTATGTAATATAACTCGATTTGAATAAAAATGAATTAAGATATATATATATATATATAATTAATAATCACAGGATATTTATTTATTATAAATGCGATATTTTTATATTTTGTGTATTGAAAAAATACGTGATCATATCACGATAATCTGGCCAATCACAAGTTTTTTATTTGACGAGTTATTGAATAATATAAATAATTTGGCAACATAATAACACTTTTTTCCTTAAGCATTACTACCTGCTGGTAAAAGGATTTTTATTTTTGTTTTCTACTTAATCTTGAATATTTGATTTCATTTTTAAACCTCATAAAGGACCTGCTAAGAATATATATAAAATCTGATGTAATAAATCATATTTATATAATTTGTTCTTGAAATTTGATTATATTCTAAAATTTGAATTTAATATAGATTATAAATTAACGATATTTTCATTAAGCTCAATTGAGACTCAATGTAGTTTTTGTTAAGATCAAATTTTTTCTTCTTGAGCACAATAAAATGTTGATTTATTTTACTTCATTATTACTATAAATCGATTAATTTTTTTAAGTTTTTTTCTTTGTAAGCTGACTTGGTAATACGGTTTTTAATTAAATACTTAACATTTTTGTAATTCGATGAGGGTGAAATGTGATAGGAAAATGTTGAAAAATTAATGATATAACTATTAATTCCCATAATCACTTTACAAAAATATTATTTGTATTATATTTTTTAAAAAAGACGATGTAAAAAATGTATGTCTCATTGACTTTTTATATCGTTCTATATAAAATCTTTTATCTGCATTTGCATCCACATATAATTTGAATGCACATATATATATATATATATATATATATATATACTTCCCATAATTACTTCTCAAAAATATTATTTGTATTTTATTTTTTAAAAGAATGATGTAAAAAATTTATTTCATTCACTTTTTTTTATCGTTCTACATAAAGTATCTTTTATCTGTATTTACATCAGCATATAATTTGTATATATATATATATATATATATATATATATATAATAAATTAATACTAAAATTAAGTATTCGATACTATACAATTAAGATATAATTGTGAACGCATAACATAATTTTAATATATTTTTTTGAAAAAAAATGTATTCAACATTACATAATTTTCCAAGCCACAAAAATATCAGAATGATTTAGTAAACACATTATTAAGCATATATTTTTTTAATTTGATGAAATTAAACTGTAAATTTTTAATTCAAGCAATTGATTGGTTTGAAAACTTACTGAATGTAACGGCTTTATTTGTAATAATAGTTTCAAAGACAAATATAAATAATCCACGTAACTAAATGCTAAATTTTTTATCAATTTCAATGGGCTATACTATAAGACTACACAGAACGCAACTAAGTTCCAAGTATATCTAAAAAAGAAATCCAAAGTTCAATATATTTTTATCCTGAAAGAATGATATCTTATATTTCTTACATTTCCTATTAAATCTAATAAAATATTATTTCTGCCTTAACATCTGAAAGTGAGTCCGTATTATCTAAGATTATTAAGTATTAAGTGCACGAAAACTCTAATCTTCTTTACAGATCTTCAATTATCTTCATAATACTTTCAAGAGCACCAACATAGTTTGTCGGAATGATTTCCTTTAATAAGTCTTGTGCAGAACTTGATTATAACTAATGATAAAAAAATCCTTATATTAATTGTCTTTTCTTTTACAGAAAGTAAATTCCTCTGGAAAAAATTTACGGTAAGGAAAAATTATGGAATATTAATCCGGGATTAATTTTCTGTATTGATTGCAATAAGAGAGGCACTCTATAATGAAGATTGCAAGAACCAATTGTCTTTGAAAAGTTTTTCTATATAACAACTAGAGAAATTTATGAAAATTACGTCTTGAATACCAGTTAAATATTTATAAGATGCTATTTAAAGAAATACAAAAGATATGTTATATAAAGAAATAGAAAAGATACGTTATATAAAGAAATAGAAAAAGATATGCTACATAATTCGAAAAGAAGTAAAAACATAAGGCGAAAGCAATACCTTGGAAAAATAGAAGTTTTGTTGAATATACTTTTAATAAATATATTCAAGTATAAATGTATACTGCGACCTAATTTTACATTCTAAACAAAATGTTTGAGTGTAGAGCTGACAACCTTACCCCGTAAAAAGAAAGCATCTCATATTATGAAATCTGCCAATAGGCAGACAGACTTGGCTCACCATGGGGCAGTTGCAACAATGAAGAAGAAACAAAAAGTTAAAAATAATTTAGTTTTGATCCATTTTATTTTATGTATACCTTAATTTTATTAAATAAAATGATAATGTATAATTAAATATTATTATTTTTTTGGTTCAATAAAAGTATTACAACATTTTCAATATTTTAATATTCTGTTGTGAAGTACAATAAAAATATTTCATAACGGTGTATTGAAATATTGAAGTACAATAATATTACTTCAATAATTTTAGATTAAGCAGAATAAACCAAATTTCATTAGAGAATTATAATATAAAGATTAGAAATTGAAAAATAAGAAAGAAAACTAATTTTGTTAGTATTACAGATTAAACTTAATCAGAATTTTTAAATTGTTCTGATTATAATTAATAGGTCTATATGCAGAATGTATTTTTTTTAAAGAACATTAGACGATCAAAATTGAGTAATCTTATAAAATATGAATACTTGCGCTATTTATGAACTGTCTGAAGAAAGAAAGATATTTTCCACAGAACATTAATAATCGTAAACAGAGAAATTCACTCTATAGTTATTTATTCCATTTTAACATATCTAGTAAAAGATTTACTGAAGCTCTCAAGCCCCAAGAGGTCCATATCATCAGTAAAATATACTATAAGATATAATATAACTGATTCATTTCCATTCAAATTGTTACTGTTTATTAATAGCATAGTGACGAATAGGATTGCCATTCTTGGTAAGAAGAACGTACCTCAGAAAATTCATTCTCCGCCCAGACGTCGCAGACGGAAGTCCTCACTGATTCCATCCAAGGGGGGATTAGGAGTGGGGTTTTACTGCATCACGGGCGGCACAAAAGACAATCTGTGGACAATTACTGCCAGAGATTCGGATCGTATGAGAAAAAGCTTTTCCCCCGTGCACCCAGATATACTCCCTGACTTCCGCTTAAGATAAGATAATGCGTATCGGAGTCCCCAGATGTCTTTCTAATTTTCTATGGTCGATAAAAAATAAGCAAATGAAAAGGACTGAACATGAAGAAAATCGCCAATTGCTATTCAATTTAGTCATTTGGAGATGCATTGTAAATGAAGTCTAGTATAAGATTTAGGCTCACTGATTGAATGCTTTATCACCATTTAGCCAAATTGTCTTCAAAACAATTTGTAGGTACAGAGGATGTACGATTTCGAAAAAAATATAGATAAAATGAAAGTTAAGAATTTTATTATTTTTATTGTGTTCATTTTGATAGTCCTAAGTTAGACTACAGTATTACATATTAATTTACAAGGTTAAAGAACTTTTATTAAAATATCAAGATGGATTTTGTGCCACTCCTCCTCAACAATCTTCCTGGGGCCTGATATCCAATTAGCTAGAGCTCTGACCTTTGATACCACATGCTTCAGGTTCTAATCCTGACGTTGGCATGGATGTTTGTTAGTGGTTCGGAATTCACGTTAAACTGTAGTTCTCAGTCTAATTAGCCTAAAGTGTGCACAAAATGACAGCAGTGCGACAAACCAAACCTCAACAATCTTCCAGAGTCCATTCAATGTTTCGGGATGCCACTTATAAAGAACTTGTTTTAATGTCCAAATGCACAGTAATGCTTATGAGGCCCGTTGAGGCACTTGGATAGGGTGCACTTAAATGGAATAGCTTCAATTCGTATTTCATTTTTTCTAAAGTAAGGACAGTAGACAAAGTTATGGCTAAATTAGACATAGATTAGGCTTATTTAATTGACTTTATGGATAATAATGGAATGTCTTCTTTGAAAATAGGTATTAGAACATATTTCAGAAAGTTAATTTTTGACATTCTCTTTAATCTTTCTTATTTTAAGTTTTCTGTTGTAAGAGAATTCAGTAATAATTATAATTATTTTAGCATATATATATATATATATAATTAAACATTACATATGTGTGTGTGCAAAATCAGATTAAAACTCTGTATTGCATTGATTCTCTGTATTGACTATTATAATGCTAGTTCAACCCTTTGATAATTATAAAGAAACTTTACAGTGAAATAAGACTTGGAGAAGAGATTTTAAAAATATGTATTTTTTCAAGAAAGGAAGGAGAAATTTAAAAAACGTCTTTGTATTCATTATTAATGTCAACAAAACATATTATTGAAAAACAACTCTTTAAAAATTAAGTAAATAAAAATTAGAAAGTATAATTAAATTTTTCAGATAACAGTTTCGCCAAATCGTTTGAGAATCACCTTGTTCTAAATTTTTGTGCAAAATTTGAGTGCAGTGTAACAGATTTTCGTGGTACATTTTGGTTAACTCTGAATCCTTGCCGTATATAGATGCACCACATAAATGTTGATTGATACCACATCGAATGATTGAAAATATACATGTTACCACATTGATGTTATTTCAATCTGACATATCACCCAATTAACTTTCAGAACATGTTTGACAACAGAATGAAAATAGAAAATGACAGCTGGATTACGGAAAAAAGCACTAAAGGAAATGTTGCCAATGCACTAAAGGAAATATTTTTAAAAGATTACGATTAATTATTGTTGAATTACAAATTTTCATGTGTCTATCCAGTGCCAAAACTCGTGAATAAAATCCATCATAAAATTCGATTGAAGATAATGTTTATATACATATTAAAGACAATAATTAATTATAAACTATGTTTAGATCTGCCATTTATTACAATTATCTCTTCCTATAGAAAACTTGATTATTTTGAAAATTTATTTCACGTCATTTAAATTTATTAACAGATATTTCACTTTATATAATTTATTTCCGATTCATTTGATACTCAATGTTGAATGTTTACCTAACATATTCTGGTGGGATAGCATTGTTTTAAAATATCCATTGACACTTCATTTATTCACTTTTATCGATTTCGACCATAAGGTTTATCTTCAAAAGCATTTAAAATGCATCGAAATTAATTCATTCATCATAAATGAATTATTTGCTTAAGCATTCATCATAGTGATTCATTAGTTACATTATATTAATTTAAATGTGTACAAGAAAACGTATAAAGAATTTCACATTAATACATTTTAGAGCTATATATATATATATAGCTCATTACATATTTTTAATTTTACATGTTTTCATATTTACTTTCGTTATCCCTGACCCAAAGTGAGCTAGTGGATAACACGTTAAAATTACACAGAGAGCATGGTCGAGCCTGTACAATTAATGCAGAAGTACTATTAATTAGTAATTCCCTGTATTGGGCGTCGTGAAAGTAGAAAGATGGTGTTAACCAGTTATATAGTCGCTGCAGTGTTTTTTAAGTTATATTGCAAAACATGGGTATCCACCTATAGTCTCTCCCATGTAGCAGATTTTTGTGGTGTAAGACTTTCATTAACGCTGAATCTTCACATATATGCCTTTATAGCGACAAATTACATTTCATTTATGTATCCGGCATTAGGGGAAAAAATCGACTTTTTTTTTTTTTTATTTTTATTTTTTTTATTTTTTTAATTTTTTTTTTTTATTATTTTTTTTAATACTTGGCTTTTCAAACTTTTTTTTAACATCTTTTATATAACTAACTCCTGCCATTACAGTCCACGTTGGACCATGGCCGTCTGCCTATTGGCAAATTCCGAAACAGGAGATGTTCTATTTTTAAGGGGGTACGTTTGTCAGCCTTACGCTCAAGAGTCATATTAGACCGGTACCTATGGTTTAAAGTGGATTCCGAACTACTGCAAGACTCCATAACACCGTCGAAGATTCGAGCCCGAAGTCGGTTGTCACTCGGCCATCAAGCCTCCAACTATTATCTACAGAAAAATAATTCAAATAATTAACTATCATTAGATTTTTAGTCAACAGACTTTCTTAGTAAATTTTCTAAGAACGTAACGTACAAAAGAGATACTAACTAGCAAGTTAATTGCTCCACCACTCAATAATTTTACCGAGAAAATCAATTTTTAAATACTTTTATACCATTAACGAGCTATGCTGACAAATAATTTCGTGTCTTGATAGTTAATGTCGCAGATTAACCATCAGAAAATTGGGAGTGGTTTTTTTTTTTTTCCACTTTTTAATGTTTTAGATTGTAGTCATTATAAATAATACAGCAAAACGAATCATTATTTTTTATAGGAAATATAAATATATATTGTGCGAAAAAGCGTACTTTTCCTTTAATAACCTTTTTACTTTCTTAATGTCATTAAACGTTAATTTTTTTATTCGGAAAATTGTACATTTGGTGCAACAATTAAATACGAGAAATAGACAAATTTATTTTGAGATTTTAATACACATTCTATTTAATATATCAGGTTTTGAATTTATAGTCAATATTCAATTATCTAATTATGAAGTATGTTAAGTATTGTAAGATCCAGGTTGAGACCCACAGTAAAAGTAGGAGAATCAATTTGTTTCTGGGCAATAAGACACGTTATGAATGCCGAGTTTATCTTTTAATAGAGATCTTTGAATATATCTACTGGGCAATAGACCTTGTAGACAGTCCAATAGTCCAATAAATATAAAAATAGTCCAATTTTTTCTTCTTTCTGAACTGATGTTACAGTCTCAACAAATTCATCATTTAATATATTAATATTACTTATTTTTAAGTCCTTTTTTTCTATTCCCGTACATATAACTTTTGTTTGCTAATTCTTCAATTCCTCACAAATAAGTTATCTACAAAAAATTATCATTGAGTTTTTTGTTCAAATAGAATATTCTTCATCAATTATACAATTTTGTTTTATTCTTGTAGAATATGTTTAGGAGGCCTGATGGCCGAGTGACTAGCGCTCTGGCGTTCGGTACCATGGTTTTTTGTAGTGGTTCGGAATCCACTTTTAACCCTTAAATCCCATTCTAATATTGCTGTAGAGCATTGGGCATCTCCTGTCCCAAAATCTGTCAGTAGGCAGATGGCCCACCATGGGGCTATTACGCTATTAAAGAAGAATGTGATTAAATATTTTATTCCGATTACTACAATTGTGTTCTTCAAAAAAGCATATAAGAAAACTAGTATTAAAAAAAAATTAACCTTTAATGTAACCGTTCATAAAATAAAATTTGAAAAATGTATAAATAAACGAAGGAAGTATATGAAATGAATTAGTATTTCTAACTAGAAGGTTAGAAATACTAAATTAATAAGTATTTAGCTACATAAATTAATAAGTATTTCTAACTAGAAGGTTAGAAATACTAAATTAATAAGTATTTAGCTACATAAATTAATAAGTATTTCTAACTAGAAGGTTAGAAATACTTATTAATTTATGTAGCTTTGTTTACGAGTACAATGTTAGAAATTGATATTCATAAAAAAAAGAGAATAGGTGAGTTTAGAATACACAACATTAGCAAGCGACTTGAGCCAATGTGCCACGAAATCACTTGACTGCGATTCGCTTTAACGGCTTAAAAACGTTCAAAATTTTTCAAACTCTATTTCCTCAAAAGTTATTGAAATTTGTGTCCTACTTTGGCCTTTTATTGCAATCAAGGCCTAACCATACTATAAATTTCAATCAAATCAGTGTCAGACAGCTTGTGATCTCTCCTTGTAAGACTTGGATGAACTAGATAATAAATCTTGCAGACGTTTATAAAAATAGTCCAGTTTCTTCTTCTTTTTTCACTGATGATACTGTCTCATCAAATTCATCATTTGAAATTTTTATCAAATTATGGTGTTTACTCAAGTCTAAGTCAAGTTACTAAAAGTAAAAGCAAATATTGAAATTGATGAAATAAAGCAACATTATGAAGGATTAGGATCAGTAAATGTGTAAGTAACTTTTTTTTAATTAAACCTCATATTCTTCATCTGTGTAATATTTTATGGCGAAACATGCAAAAATACTATTGAAAGAACGTTATTTATTGTTAATGATTAATTAATACAGTAATGTCAATTACGGCAAATTATTATGAAATAGCAATTAACCCGAACATAATTTGATGCAAGATTTATATTACATACCCCTCAGCTTCATCTATTTATTATGCAAGGCAATTCCTTTTCTAAATTTAATTAGACTTGGTTGGTAAAACAACTAAAGAAAATATTATCATCACAGCGTAGCATGTTCCCACAGCCTACGTACAACTGTAAAATTTTCTCACCATGTTTTAATTAGTTGTCCAAGCTGTTTTCAACAAATTAATAAACATTAAAACCAGAAAGGGTGTTCATCCAAAATGGAATTTTGATCTTAAGCGTCTAGTTTTATTTAAAATTCTAGAAAGTTCACGAAACTATGTCAGTATCACTTTTTTGCCTTAATAATTAGTCCAATAGTAGGATAAACTGAAAAGAGAATTTCTGTAAAATATCCTTTTTTTCCATTTTAAAATATCTCTGTCACAATATTCCTTAACGTTCGTTTTAAAATCATTTAACATTTAGGCCTTCGAAAGTTTTAGTGTTAATTACCATTAAAACTTATGTATAAGGAATTTTCAGTAATGGAAGCATACCATCCCATAAATATTCCCTAAATTAAAAATAGGGGATAAAATAAAGGAGAATAAAAATCCCTAAAGGGAATAAAATAGTTTTGTTTCATTCGAAATACATTATTGTAAAAGAAAGTGAGCAAATCAAATTGTTTTTAAGTGTAAAGTTGGTCTATATGAAATAAAAAATATTATATTTTTGTGAGCTTATTGTAAGCTAAATATAGTTCAAAAATTAGTATCAAATTGAATTAGACCAGTTCGCAAACATGATAAAAAAAGTTGTTTACTTAAAAATGAAATAAAAAAAGTTTGTTATCTTTTAGAAACTATTATTAATTTAATATAATATGTAAATATTATAGAATATGTCTAAAATGAAAGCGAAAAAAAAATTTTTTTTAAATTTCTAAAATGAAAACAATCGCATTCTAGTTTAAAATAATAAAAAAAGAAATTTTAGAAAAGTTTTTTGCTCACATTCGATGCCATTAATGTTTTCTGAAATGCACAATTTCAAATTATTTTTGCATATTATATTATCTAGTCATCTCTAAAATATACAATTTTTTTTTTTTTTTTAATTTTTAAGTAAACACCTTTTTTTTGTCATGTTTGCGAACTGGTCTAGTTTAAAGGATTTGTATTCGCATTTGCAAATTTTATGTGAAACGTGTCTGTTACCAAAGTAATCATTGCGCATTATCTGATGACGTATGTATATTGTTGTTGTTATAAGTATGTATATTGTTGTTGTTATAAGTATGTATATTGTTGTTGGTATAAGTATGTATATTGTTGTTGGTATAAGTATGTATATTGTTGTTGTTATAAGTATGTATATTGTTGTTGTTATAAATATGTATATTGTTGTTGTTATAAGTATGTATATTGTTGTTGTTACAAGTATGTATATTGTTGTTGTTCTTTCTTATCCCATTTGAAAGACAGCAACACCTAGACCAAGTCCATGAACTCATGCCGTATAAAATATTACATCATTAATGATAGATTTCATTTAAATTCATTTATATTCATTACAATTCATTTAAAAGTAAGCTATATACTAATGTTGTAACGAGATGTTTCCTTATGAGAAGAACACCTGGTTCAAATCATCCTTAAAATGTTTCGCCGCAAGGCAGTGAAACGTCATATTCTACGTAACAGTTCACGTGATTTCTCCATCCCACGAGAATCGTTTTAGTTTCAGTCTGAACTTTGGCTTCCTGCAGGAATGGTGTGGTCTGCCTGCTGCCGCTGTGATAGTGTGTAGACATAATAGTTTTTGCTTCGGCAAATTGTTAATAACTGTGAATTACATTATAATTGTATGTTGTGTTCTGTGGGCGTGTTAAATGTCATTATCTAAATAAATATTAGTCAGTTGAATTTCAGTTTTCTTCTTACAAGAACTGCTTCATCATGTAGTATCCAGCGTTCCTGCTGAAATAATTCAGATTCTTTAATCTTTTCACATTGTAAAAATAAATTCCTGCTAACCGAGGGACGTTATATAAGGTTATAAATTATTGAATATGAACAGAAGCGAGAAATTTTGTCTTGTATATATTAATCCTAACAAATTATATTTAATGGTTAGTTTCTCCAAATATCATTATTAAATTGAAATATATATATTATAATGTCCAGATGTCAGTTTATTATGAATAGTGATGCAATACGTTACCTTTACAATAATTTTATTCTATACTGTGAGGAATGATAATGAGAGAAGTTGCTGATATTTTTTTTCACAAATCTGTACTGTGAAAGGGAATTTATATAAAGAAAAACAAAGTAGAATGAATTAAAAAAAATTTAATGCAAATATTAAAAAATAAATGCTATATAGCATTTGACTTTCATTTCTTCAATTACCAGGAATTCTTCACCTAAAAATTTATCACTTATGATCCATAGTATATAAACAGAGTTATTTTTTAAATTAATAAATTAATCATTATTGTTTACCATCGTTCCCACCAATATGTTTCTCAAGCCTACTTTAGAAAATGTAATTACATTTACTATATGCTAAATAAATCTACATTTATCAGTAAGAAGATGAATTTCATACTACTACAGAATTTCATAAGTAGAATTTGTGAAACAGCTACGATTATTAAACAGTAAATTATTATAATAAAAATAAATACAGAACTTTTTTAACGTTTGCTAAGTCAACAATTATTCATTCCTATATAAATAATTTTAATAACTTTGTTTATAAACTACAGAATGAATTAGCTATATTTATTTAAATAAGCTAAAACGTTATGCATTTGGGTTCTTTATACAATGAAATACAAATTTAATGAAACTATGTTCCATCTGAAGCTACAACCTTCTCCCATCTTTCTGGCAATTTTACAGATTCTCTAACTATAGAAATTTGGTTCTTTGTAGACGAACCAATTACTCATCCAAATTTCAATACTTTCAACAATACAATAGAAAAGAACTTCACATCAGAAAAGACTGACTTTGTAGATCTAAACAAATGGTACTCTAAAGGCACAATCTAGTTTATACAACAAGTGGGGTAGCACTACGCAGTTCTGTTCTATTAAATAGTTTTTATAACAGATTGAGCAACATGTGGTCTGGCATTATCATAGTGAAAAATTAATTTGTTGTGTATATTCTATCACTCTGATCGTTCATGCTCAATAACTCACTTCAAATGCATTAGTCGTCGTCGGTAGACAACGCTAGTAATAGTTTCAAACGGTTTCATCAAATTTTTATGACTTTGATCACACCTTTCCGATCTCACCAAATACAGAAATATAAAGTTGACAATACTTTAGCAGTGATGGACCTGCTTCACCCAAGGTTTTTTGAGTGTAAAATTCTCATAATATATCCACTTTTCATTACTAGTAACATTTCGATGATAAAACTCTTTTTTTTTGTCTATCAAGCATCGTTTCCAAATGATTTTTAGACGTTCAAATTTCTCGTTTTGGAACCATTCCCATTTTCTGCACACTTTGGGAAACAGATTCTTGAATAACATTTAACGAAGCAACTATTAATTCTAATCGTGTTTGGAATTGATATTCATCGATTCATGTTTCAATTTCACAACTAGAATTTTCTATCTCTGTTCCTGTCTTCTTCTATGTCTATTCTGAAATTCTCTATTCTATGTTCTTGTTCTCTATGTCAAAGTCGTCATTTTTAAAACGTCGCAATCATTCTTTACAAGTTGCATTCGATGGAGCATAACTACCACAAGTTCTGGCAAACAAACGATATTTTTAGCAATAAAATAATGTAACAAAACTTCCCTCAAATGATATTTGGTTGGAGTAAAATACGACTTTTTCAATAGAGTAAAAGAAATATTTTGTTGTATTTATAGCAAATGTCATGTACTAAAAATGGAAACTTACTGTCACCCTGTCAAATACACTTGTTACCACATTTTAAAAATACAAGTAGCAAGAGGAATGGGTATATATGGAAAAAAAGGAAGAAATCATATTTTTACACCCTATGTAATACTAATAGTTATTTAAAAAAACTTAATGTACTACACATAAATTTTTGCATTTAGATTTAGTATTAATCAAATAATAACATATATTATTATAATTAAGCAAAATATAAAAATTGTAACACTGTACTTTTCGAAATATATTTTATATATTTAAAATTAGATAAAAAAGCCAAGATTAAGAAAGCCATTCTTTTGTTTTTGTAGCCAATAAGCCTTAAAGCCAATTTTTGTTCAGTTTTCTAACTAAATAACAGAAAATAGGATCTAAAATCTCAATGAATTAGTAAAAATATTACTTGCCGAGTTCAGTCTTTATTGACTACTAATGAAACGATTCGCATTTTAAAAAGCCAGATAATCAATATTCCAAATATACTATATGCACTATAAAAAGTATAAAATAGTCATTACGGCTAAATTATTAACAATCATACGTAGTTCTTAGTAGAAAATCCTTTTGAAATATATTTATTAGTAAAAAAATTTAATTCTGAAACCAATTTAATTAGCAATAATAATAAATTAAAAATTTAATTTATTATAGATTTAAAATAGGAAAGATTATTTATTCATCAGAAGTTTTCTTTGCAATTTAAATACTTGCAATTAAATATATTGAGCCAATCAAAATAAATGTTTAAACAATTCTTGAGAAATTCCATTTTTTATACGAAAATAAGATGAAACAATTTTTTTCTCTATACATTATGTATATTTTTGCGTGCATTTTTCAGTTTTGGATATGTTTTATTATATTTGGAGTCTGATGGCCGAGTATCTAGTACTCTGGCCCTCAGTGTCACAGCTTTTGTGGTTCGAGTCCCGGCGGTGCCATGGATGTTTGTAGTGATTTGGAATCCACTTTAAACCGTAGGTCCCAGTCTAATATGACTGTAGAATGTAGGACTGACAACCCTACCTTGTAAGAAGAAAACATCTCATGTCTCGAAATCTGCCAACAAGCAGACGGCCTCGACCCACCATGGGCTGAAGTGACAGGGAGTTTATCATGCTTATATTATCTTTGAATTATCGAAAATCATTAACTAAAACCAGATTTTACAAATCAATAATTAGCACTTATGGAGTATTATGTGAAGTAATTTCATGATATGTTTTACTAAACTATTTTATGTTACATATAAAATATATTTACGTTTAAAATGTTCAAGTGTTTCAGCTTTAACGTTAAATTTTAAGTATTCCATTCGGAACATTTTCAGTAATATTTTTAGTTTTCTTAATATTTTCTGCACTGGATATCATTCTAAAGAAACTTTATTGTCTATGTAACTCAGGTGAAAAATGATATAGATTTAACTTAAAGCTACTTCATTAAATCTATATCATTCTTCATTAGTTTCATTGGAAATTCTTCTTTGGCGCAACAGCCGCATGGTGGACGAAGGCAGTCTGCCTACTAGCAGATTTCGAGACGATGCTTTCTTCTTACGAGGTAAGATTGTCAGCCAACGCTCTATAATCACATTACACCGGGCCGACGGTTTAAAGTGGATTCTGAACCACTAATAATCTGTAACCCCTAATCTGTGGCATCGAACGCCAAAGCTCTAGTCACTCGGCCATCAGATCCAGTTGAAGGAACTATGCATTCTTTTTATTTAAGATTTTTATAATTGTATAATGGAACAACAAAATAGGATGTTTTAAAAGACATTCAAGATAATGAACCATTTAAAAAAAAATTACAAAGTGAAATTAAAAATCATGTTAAGAATGAATGAATATCTATAATACTTCATAAATATTGAATGATAACTATTTTTAAAATTAAAAAAAATTGTAGAAAAAAATGAAAACTTCTGATACTTAACTAGTCAAACATCAAATATAATTTATTTACATTTATTCTTTTTATGTAGATTTATTTTATCTCGAGTTTTCTTGTTACTTTTGATGAAAAACCTAAAAAGATAAATTTCTAAAATGCTTAAAAGGGTATAAGTCAAAAACAATTCAAAAACAAAATCTACAATTTCCAAAAATAATTCTTAAGAAACAAAGCTTTGAATTATGGAAATAAATATTTATGACTTTCATATATAATATCTATTCATCTCAAAAATGTAACACATTGTACATTAAACTAACGAAGATATTTTGTTTTATAAGAATGCGTTACGTCTATTAGCTTCATATTTTATCACTCTGGAATATCTATGCAGAGATTTCATGTTAATGGAATTTAATGCATATTTTTCTTTAAAAGATCAAGATGATTTACAATCTCATAAATTACTTTAAAAGAGTTTATACGTAAAAGCTTCAGAATGTATTATTAAATATTTAATGCAAACTGTAAAACTTCGCTACAGTAAAAAAAAAAATTCTAATTTAGTCTGGAATCTAAAAGCTTTTAAATGAAACTATGCAAAAAGAAGTTCAAATGATTAATCTATCTTTTTTCTCTAAATAATTTTAAATAAAACTGCAGCTTTTTCTGAACATTTATTTAACCTACATGCATGCTTTCGTGCATGTGGTATTTGTTTTAGCTTATATTTAACTTCCAAAATAAATGCAGGATATTTTCTATTTAAGTTTTTTCTAATTTTCTGTAATGCATCCCATTAATATTTAAACTAAATCCTGAAACAAAATTCTTTTCATTAAAAATAACCATTTTTATAATTAGCAAATTGAAAATTCTTCAAGTTTTTATTAATTCTTTTTTTTTATAATTTTAAGTACACATTTTATGCTTCATTACTATCATTACTTTATTATTATCATTAAAGATTAAAGTAAAACACTCATCTTAGATTTAAAAAATATTAATTAAAAATTTTTTATATATGAAAAATATTATTCTAGTAAATATTGGCATAAACTGTTATTCAGACTATATAAGATAGATAAAAATCCCAAACTAAAAATTGTTTCGGTTTCTTTTTAATTTGAAATGCATATTTTATTTATCATATTGATATTATTATTATTATTATTAAAATTATTATTAATATTATTTGAATATGACGAAAAACACTCAATCTCAGATTTAAAAAACATCAAACAAAATTTTTTCCATGTATGAGAAATATTATTCTAACAAATATTTGCATATACTATACTTCAGACGTGAAGTAATAAGATAGATACAGTACCTCAAATATAAACATGTCATGTATAAAAATAAATAAATAAATAAAAATGTTCTCAAACGAAAGTTGGAAATATTTTGCTTTGAAACAATGTAGCTTGAACATGTTTTTTTTTTATTTTATTTACAACTTGTTTTAATGTTTAATAATAATTTTAATAGTTTAATAGTTTTAAATAAATAAAGCAATTGTAAGTAATAAATAATAAGTAAAAATATAAAGTAAAAAAATGAAGTAAATAAGTAAAAAAATGAAGTAAATAAGTAAAAAAATGAAGTAAATAAGTAAAAAAAATAAAGTAAAGTAATAAAAATTTAAATAATTTAAAATATAGTGAAAACTATAAAATAAAATATAGTAAATAATAAGAAAGTAATAAATAAAGTACGTATAATAATAATAATAAATAATTTTTAATAGAGTGGTTGTTTATTAGTTTTTAATGCTTGTTTAAATAAAATTTTGTATGTCTAATTTGTTTTAAATACAATAATACATGATAAAAAAATAAATAATTATCTCAAAAGTTTTAAATTACAAGTAATTAAGTTAGATACAAAAATATTTCATCTGCTTGATAAACAATTTTTAGTACTTAGTTGAATATTTATGAGCTTTAAAAAATATTTATGTATTTTGTGGTATAAATTCTAACTAATTTTTCAGTAAATTAGAGATTTGCTATTTCTTCTTGTATTACAAAATTTACTCTCTGATTTGAGGAAATGCTATGATATCAATAATATAGTTAGGCAGTGTGCACTTGGGGTAACCAGATTGTAAATGGGTGTGGTTCGGTTGAGATACTTGAGGCACAGCTTGGAGAACTCACAGCTTTATTTTCACACGCAGGAACACCAATCAGAGACATACAATTTTTAACACATTTAAAGACAGATAATTATATATTCGTGGAAAGAATTTTATTTCCAATCCGAAAATCGGATACGCGCAGGGATCGAGAAATATATTGCCTCTCTGGATGAGAGTCTTTAGGCCAATTGGCCATTGCTCCTCAACACTATTGGGGCCGCTCTTGCCTGTGGGTTTCCAGCGCTATTGAGAAAGAAACATTGTTAAAGTCGAACTTATCAACTGCATTATATCATATCCACGAGCTTTAAGATCATTTTTCAAGCACTACTTTTCCATGAATGGATTTATTTTATATATAGTTACCCAACACATTTTTTTTTTCATTAACCAATATAACACTACAAAAATATTTGTCTCTAGTTGGTGAAATTCGAAGTTTCCGATCATTTTTACTAATGGTGAATTTCATCTTAATCACTCCACCATGATATCTGGAAGATGAAATTAATATTTAAATTGTTTTTTTTTAACTTATAATATGTGTGTGTGTGTGTGTGTGTGTGTGTGTGTGTGTGTGTGTGTAATTATTGTTATTGAGCACTATATTTTTCAGAAGATAATCTTGGTTGTATATTTCGAATGATGGTTCGCTTCATTTTCAGCGTTAGCTTTGTTGGCCTTGTAAATTTTGATTTATTAATTATTTTGTTTGTTTTTTTATAACAGAAAATATTCTGCATATAAACATTTTAATTATTTAAACACTGTTTGAATACTTCTTCAATAATATTTCCTTTTTCTTAGTACAAATTAATAATTAATTTGCTAATTTCGAATAATGTACGCTTGTCTGACCTGGAAATATTCTAAATCTAGTAAAATATCCTAAATACATAAATAAATACTAGATAAAAGCAGCTAAAAATTATAAGATGATTTTAGTTAATATGGCAAGCTGTGTTTGAAAAAATATTTCTTAATTAAGATTTATTATTCAATGTAAAGCAGACAATTTTACTACGAATCGTATGAAAAAACTTGGGAGTTTTATTTAGGCTTAGAAATATTACTTTCTATTTTTTTAAAAACTTGAAAAATATTTTATTTAATCATACTGTATTAAGTGGTTATTTGGTAAATTTAATGAAGGAAAAATTCCGTATCCCCCCTAAAAAAAACACTTCAAGTAATAATTTTTTTATTATTACTTGAAACGAATAAAAAAACTAAAAGACGATCATAAAAACATAAAAGTTTACCAATTTTAATTTGAAGGATATTTCAAAAATTTTTATTTTAATTCCGTTCAATCAAATTTTTACAAATGATGTACTACATGTAAAACAATGAACACATACGATGATACAATATCTTAGATAGCTTAAATTTATTTTACGGCTAATTGATTTTAAAATATACAAACAGACATATCTGTTGTCTTATGCCTATATTTAAAGAAAATCTTCAAGTGAATTTCTAGTTCTGTTTTCTGAAATATTCAATATTTGGTCAACAAATATTTTCACAATTTTCTTTCTTCTATATTTTACCTTTCTTTTATATTTTATCCAACCTTCAGTTGATGTTGAAGATAGCTCAACATCACTGTCAGTATTTTTGCCAATGTCAATAGACATTGTTGAATTCATACTTTTAGAGGAGTAGCAGTTGTAATATGAATCATATATATTATGTCAGTCTTAAAAGCACTTTTTTTTTATTTCACTGGAAAAGGTTTTGTTTTAAACTTTGGTTCCTTTCGAATAAATTTGATCTTTATAATCTTTACTGTTTATCTTTTTTCTGGGTTTTTTTAATGCTTTTTATGTAGCTCTTGTTCACTTTTCTATTTTTCTAAAGTAAAAATAATTGATCCAACACTTTTTATATCCATTTTTATTACACGCAGCGAGTCTTTGGAATAAGGTCATACAATTTTTGAAAAAGATTCAGAAAATGATTTAACTTAAAGTTAGCTGGGACAGGGAAATGAATAATTTACAGAAAGATCCTAATTCATTATAATGCTTTTACTGTGATTAAAAAAAATTTGCTGAATTAAGATGTGAAGTAATTTGTGTGTTTTCAATTTGAACACATGGTTATTATGTACGTATGATCTTCATTAGTTACGTATGATCTTCAAAATTCTTCATGTGAAAAAGTTTTCATAATATCGCTTACTATATATTGTACATTGTATACAATTGTAGAATTCAACTCTTTTATGGATATTTTTATTACTGAATGCTTTACCTGCTATTTCAACTTCATCATGTATAGAAATTGGTTGACCTGAATATGACAATAACCATTCATTAGCAGTTATGTTATATTTCCCAAATAATTCATATACAGCTCGGTTAGGAGGTTTCCAGTTATAACTGGTGTGGATAGGAAGATAAGAAGCACAATACAATTGTCTTAATGCAAGTAGAGGAAAACTAGTAAGATGTGACTTTCGTGACTGTCGAAGATCATCAACATGTTTTCCATGCTGCATCTGATAATGTTTTAAGAAGAATGGCATCAACCCAGCAGGATTTGCTCCATTTGAAGGACCTGGTAGATCACATTTTAAGAAAACATCCTTCATATTTACTTGAAGACAAATAAAGAAAGGAGGAATAAAATTACCAATGTCATCGATCCCACAATACATAGTTATCAATGTTCCTCTTTCTACAGAGGTCATCTTACAAATTGTTTTTCACCTTATTGAGTTACGAACTTCCCTGGTTTTTAAACTATAGTAATGCTGGTTCCATATTGCGACTTTATAAAAAAATTAAATTATAAACTTTCTGATATATTAGTCCCTACCTATCATATCAATCACAGAATGTAAATGATATTTTAATTTAAGGTATTTTGAGGTATGAGCTCAAGAATTATTTGAAAAACAATTTAATTCCACAGATACAATAGCCCAATTTCGAAAATTTCAAAATTCAGCATCTACTTTTTTTATTGGAATGTGATCTCTGTTGTGAAAAACTATAAAGAGCGTTGGCATGGTACCTGTAGCATGAAAATCGCCGGCGCTAGACAAACTAAGAAAGTTTAATTGTTTTCACTTTAACAACCACTAAAGAAAGAGAAGCAGCAAAAAGCAAAACAATTTATTGTGTTTCACAAATTTTTCACGTGACCTCCTTCACACATGATGACACTTTGCACGTGGCAGAGGTGGATAGCACTGAAGCACTTACCATGGCAGGAGGAATCTGTTAAATCTGACGTCTAATGGTATAGGTCAAATATGACGGAATTTGAGGACTGCTTAGAATATTTGCTTAAACTTTAGTTTTCAAATATCAATATAGAGAAATGCTTTATCTAACGTCGTGTGGATGTAAAATGGCTCTCCCCATTTGTGAAGTCTTCTATCAAACGTTCCTTAACACAACAGTTTGTGACATTACCTCGCGCCATCTCCCATTCCCTGGCCGTCAATGGCTCCCAATCTTACTCCAATGGATTTCTGTCTGTGGGGATATCTAAACTCTAAAGTGTATGCATTTAATCAGCAAGCTGCATTTGATTTGAACTATGCCATCAGACGTCAGGTTCAACAGATTCCTTTGGCCATTTTACGTACTTCAGTGCTATCCACCGCCTGCAACATGCAAAATGTTAACCGTGTGAAGAAAGCCACACAAAAATTTGTAAAATACATTAAAATGTTTTGCTTTATGTTTCTTCTCCGTAATTATTATTATCATAATTATCACCCCATACTTATAATTTCCTAGAAGGTTTTCTTTGTGTTTAATCCATAGCTCATGCATTCCAATATCCAAAAAGTGTAAATCTCCACTACCACCATTTTTTGTTTACCAAACTTTAACTAAATAAAACATGCATGTTTTTTTTAGCTATTATACATTCAGATTGTAACTGTAATTATAACCATTAAATCTAGCTGTATTGTTGTATCTTAAAACGAAACGTTGATTACAAAAAATATATATAAATCATTCACTGAATATTTACTTCTGATAGGTAAAAGGCAACTATTAATTAGCACATCTGTCAAAATGGCATCAAAGTATGTGGTTTGTTTTCCAAGCGCAAAACTATGTGTTTAGCATGTTGGCAATTTTAGAAATAAATTTTACCTTACTGAAAAAAAAGTGGCTCAAATATCCCATAAGATCAAGTATCCTCTTTCTCCCCTATAAACGATTATTAATTAAATTTATATTTATATTCAGAATAAATAAAATTTATTTTTTGTTCATTTGAAATATGAAGAAAAAGTAAGCAAATAAAGATGCTTATATTTTTTGGTAATTAATTATCCAATTTTAGCTTTTAAGCTTTAATTTCTTCTTCTAAGTGGAAATTTTATTTTAATTCGAGTTTTACAAGGGTTTTTTTTAAAATTATTTTTATTATTATTTTATCTTTTTCATCTTTTCTTATGCTTATCTCAACATATACAGAGTTATTTCAGTTTGCTTATAAAAGAACTAAAGAATAATTCCTTTTTATTTTGTTTAAGCAAGCAAAATCGTCTAACATAAATTTTAATCAGTTTAATATCAATATAGATTCAATAAAATAAAATTCAATAATAACGAATAATGAAAAATGTTTTTCTTTAGAATAATCGTCTTTTTATTAAAAATTTTTTTCATTAATGTTTAACAATAAAAATTGTGTACTTTTCTCTTCACTTCTGTTCATAATCTTTCAATTTCTATTCTTTAGATTCTACGAATTTAATATTTAAATCTTTTTTTCTTTTAGTTTTTCGTATTTTATACCATTCATTTTTTATATAAAAATTTGTAATCTCAATCTTGAATTAGATTTCATACAAAAAAAAACCCTTTTCGATTTTTAACTGAAATTTATTTATACGGTTCGTTGAATTTGCCATGGCTTTATTTGAAGTTCAATTATTTTGTATAAAATTAAAAATATTTATTCTTTTGAAATAATGCCTCTCAGAATATACACATCAGACGTAGTAATTTAATAGTATATAAAATTATATCGTTATACATTATTAACGCCCCATTTTAATTAAATAAGAAAAAGAAGTTTTTGTAGATAAAAGCTGATAGGAAGTCTAGATTATTTATTTTATGTTGTAATTTTTTTCAGTGTCTTTTTATCCCACATAATGTGATCTTAATATTAATTTTATTTTTGTTTTTTAGTATGATAATTATTCTTTAAGGATGTTAATTTTTCTAAAACTCTTAGTAAAGAGTTAATTTTAGATTTAGGTTTTAAATAAATTTTTAATTTAGTACTAAAAAACAAATATTAAGTGATCAAAAGAATGTTTATATCAACATTTTTTTTTCTTACTTTTAGCAAAATAATTTTTTTTTCATCTCTTCATTCATTACCTATAAAGTAATTAAAATTATTTGAAATTAAAATAATTAAAATTACTTTTTATTATTTTAAAGCAATTAAAATTATTTTAGAAATGTCCTAAAATTAAAAATAAGCAATTAATAAAATTAATTGAAATTATTTTTTGAAAGTCCTAAAATTATTATTTAAATACTGATATTAATTTTAATTAAATAGTTCACAGAACATTAACACACGTACAACAATCCGTTTCAGATCTTCAGAAAAAATAATTTTCCATTTAATTTATTGTTATTATAGAAGCCAATTATTTGTAAAATTAGAAACAAATAATCATTTTATCAGACGCAGTATAGTTATCATATTATATAGAGCATTTTTAATATGAGGTGTAAACTACCTTCTGAAATTTGGCTCAAAATTTACATTCCTTTCAGTTTTTCTTGCTAATATTAATCTTCTTCGTTGGTGTAACAGACCCTAGGTGATCCAAGGCGCTGCCTACTGGCAGATTTCGAAACGCTAATATTAATGTTTAAACAAATATTAGAAACTTTAGCAATTTATCTGTAATCGAAATCCTTAATGGGGAATCGGATTCCATAGAAACTATAGGCAGTCTGTAGGTATGAGCAACTTATATATATATAGCTTTAATGTGTAAATAAAAAATATATTTAATAACAAATATTCTGGAAATATTTTTAACTAAAACATATTTTAAATCTAAAGCTATGCTTCTCTGGGTTTTTTTTAAGTAATTTTAAGAAACTTTCACTAAAACTAGAAATTTTTATAACAAAATATTTCTTTTTCAGTCTTAGATAGATTAAATTAAGCCACTATAAATGTATAAAAACTGATATAAATTTAAATTTACTTTTACGTACTTTTAAAGTATTTTTGAATTTTTATTTACAATATTTCAACCGGATAAGAAAATTGAAAAAGTCATCTTAATTTTATTTTTGACATTAGACATCGACTCTATATTATTTTTGATATTAAAAAAGATTTAGTTTTATTTTAGACGTAAGATTCTTTTCAATCACATTCTTTGTCATAGTTAGGACTGGAGTAGCCTGATCGACAGAGCATAGGTTCAAGACCCCCTCCAGAATTGGCGAACCGAAATCTTCCACATTTATGCTATACCTATAGGCAACAAAAATCTGTATATTGGAAATAACAGTTGTAGTCTGCTGTTTAATTCAGAATTTGTAAACAACGTTTTAGATAAATAATATTAGTTAACCTATCATAACAGTTTATAATGTTCATATAAGATAAATATTAGCAATCACAGAAATTTAAATGAAATCTTATAGTACAGATACATAGAAATACATAGTTCATATTTATAAGAAATAGTTGAACTGTTTTTTAGATTGCGTTGCATAAATAATGCCTTGTACTTAATTTAGAGAGCATTATACGCTTGTATTTTGCATAATTAATACATGTATTTTGCATAACTTATACATATATTTTGGATAATTTATGTAAAATAAAGTTTTGCTTAGTTAAATTAAAATAAATGTGAGCTTACTAAATAAATATTTTTGAGCATGTATTATGCAAAATAAGTTAAATGAAAATTTTGCATAAGTATTTATACCGTAAATTAATCTACAGAAACAAAATTTATGCAAGTATTTTGCGTAGTTATTGAACTTTGCATAATTTATGCAATTTATTGTTTTGCATAATTAAATTAAAATAAATGTGAACCTATGGAATAAATATTTATAAGCGTATTAAAAAAAAGAATTTATATTTAAATTTTGAATATTTAAACTATAGTATGCAAATTATTATGCAAAATACTATGCAAAATATTATAAAATATGCAAAATACATTCTTAAATTATGCAAAATGCATTCATAAATTATGCAAAATAGGTACTTAAATTTTTGCTTCTCTCTAAATGAAGTCAAGGCAATTTTAAAGCGACACTATTTAACAAACCAACAGCAGCAAAACAAACAAAATTACCAGTCTTACTTCGTCATTAAAACTTAATAACGTTTTAATTAGGAAGTCACAGTTTTATAATGATTATGTAACATTGTACTTTGTCAAATAAATACTCCGTTCGAAGTAGCGACTTTTCTTAAAAAAAACAAGACTATTTATTCTGGGCTCTTTACCCTACGACACTTTGTAATGAATAGTGCTTTAAATGTGATTAACAGTTGCGCCTCGTTTCGGTAACTTAATTTTCAAAAAATATACTTTTACGCAGTCAGTGCTCAAATATCCCGCAGCTACGGTAACAAAGGAACCTGGCAAGTAGTAAATGGATTTCATTCCGCTCGCATTCCGCCATCGTTAAACAAATCAAATTTAGCACGTCATTTGTCATGGTAAAGACAGTTGGGGTGGTGTGTTTAATCATCATCTAAGGCTAGTTTGTTGAAACGTATTAAAAGTAAAGGAGATAGAAGAAAAAAATAATGTCCTTAATTAACTTAAAAACGGATTTAGCATCCTAAATTAATTTAACGGAAGCTTTAAAGAGCGTCTAAATAAGGTAATGGATTTCAATTTTGCAAGTAAGAAATGGATGAAGGGATATTATCATATTAGCATTTTTTTCATTTTTCTAATTTAATAAATGTTTTTAATGGAGATTACTTTCACAAACGTTTCCAGTTGAATTTTAGATCCTGAAATCTTACATTTAAAACTATTACTTGGAAAATGTATGTTGTTGTTGTTGTTGTCGTATCGCCTGAAGAGTACAAGAAATTCAAATATCGTCGTGCTCCAGAATAATAATGGTTATGCTGATTGCCAGTTCGGAGTAAATATCCTCTTCCGTGGGATGATACAATGTATGACGTGTTTTCAGCCCTATGCTTAATTCTCTACGGTCATATTAGACTGGGATCTACGATTTAAAGTGGATTCCGAACCATTACAAACATCTATGACACCGCCGTACTCGAATTCTGTGGCACCGAGCACCAGAGCGCTAATCACTCGGCCATCAGCCCCATTTGATACAATGGATATTTATCATTGTATAGTGGCAAATGTAAGATTGGTAGACTCAGATAGGCCTCAAGTGCCTTTTATAAAAAATTTTGAATTAATATTAACAATATTAAAATGTAAAAAAAAAAAAAAAAACCTTTTAATTAAATATTTTCAAAGCAAATCGTAAATAAAAATATATTATTGGCCATATAATTTTAATATATTTATTGAATGGCATTAAAAATAACCGTAATAATTCCAGTGATTATTATTTCCAATCTATAAGAAATAATATTTTTTTAGTATCGGATATTTTAACTTTAATATTTTCATACTACTTTAGATTCAGCATAATTCAGGTCACCCTAGATTTAAAGTATTCACAAGATAAAGATGTAAGGTATCTTTATTGGTCTTTTAGGGTGAATTTCCCGGCTTTTTCGAGTCTGTAAGTGACCATAAAACTTTAATTGGCAGTTATTTGAGTCATGTTATTACATTGACTTTTCTTTTTTCTTTTATCCACATTTCAGCCAATACCTAGGGCTGTATAACCCCCTACCGGTTAGAAATCTGAGGATGGAACATCAGTGAGTCTCTTGTGTATCACAACCTGGCCATCAACGAGTGCTGAGGGGAGGAAAGTACCTTTTATGTATAACTGCCTCTATTGTGTCGTATGGAAGAAAATCCGAAAATTCCAACTTGGCAGCTTGATTATTGATGCAGGTTTTTACGCAAGTCCTAATCGTCATCGACTCTCTTTTTTTGGGGACTGAACAACAATGCAGCCAGGAGGATTTTGTCACCTGTAGTAATAGGCCTATGAATAGGACTATTACTAAAACTTTATGCTACGATGACTTAAAGTCTAATCGTTTTCCAAAATAATAATTCTAGGGTATATATATATATATCACTTGTACATTTAAATTTTTGACTCTTTAAATGTTAGCTACCTCCCATTATGATTTTAGTGACCATGTGACAATAGTATTCTTGTTTTAAAACATCAGTTTTGTGACTACATTATTCTTGTTTTAGAACATTCTTTTTGTAACTACATTATTCTTGTTTTAAAAAATTCCTTATTTGACTATACTATTCTTGTTTTAAAACATTCTTTTTGTGATTATATTATTCTGGTTTTCTGATTTTAAAACATTCCTTTTGTGACTCTTTTATTATAGTTTTAAAACATTCCTTTAATGACTATATCATTGTAGTTTTAAAACATTCCTTTTGTGGAAACATTATTCTTAATTTAAAACACACTTTTTGTGAGTATATTATTCGTTAGCACATTCTTTTTTGTGACTATATTATTCTGGTTTTAAAACATTCCTTTCGTAACTATATTATTCTTGTTCTGAAACATTCCTTTTATGAATATATTATTTATTGTTTAAAGACATTCTTTTTGTGACTATATCATTCTTTTAAAAAACATTCTTTTCTGTGACTATATTATTCTTTTTAAAAGCATTCCTTTTTGTCGCTATATTATTCTTTCTTACACCAAATAACCACATTGTCTGATGCGTATCCTACTGTAAATGAAATGCAGTTACTGCTTTCGGAAAAAAGGAGACTCGACTGTGACTATGGCAATGTTTGTAGATTCGCACCTCGAAAGTCAGCTTCAAGATAGTAGTTTTGTTATACGCAATATAGTTACAATATATATAAACCTTATACGTAATATAGTTCTCTCATACGACACGCAATTTTGGAACAGTAACTCATAAAGTCCACCAGCAAGATAATATCCTCCCTTCATTACACATCAGTGGGCTTACATAAGTAAAACTCGAGGTCCACTGATGTTCAACAAAAAAAAATAATAATAACCACAATATCCACTAGCAATAAATTTCATCACAAGCCACATCTTATATTGATGAATAGACGTTAGAATGAATGAAAGAAACTTAATCAGCAATGCAATCAAACATACATAAAGATTGCATCGTTTCTTGATATAAAGACAAATTAACGATATTATATATACGAATAAAGAATGCATATCACAGAAAAAGGAAAAAAATAGCCAAAAGAGAATGAAGTAGAGAGCTTTTATTATTTATAGGAGATCCCAACAGATATGGATAACTGGACCATAATTTCCCAAACGGAAGAAATGAAAAAGATTGCTGCTGTTGATTATTGGTATTTACAATATAGGGGTGTGGATATTGCTCAAGACAGTGGAGATTGTAACACTCCATATATTTTATGCTGCAGGCATATAACCTGGCGTAAAAGAAGCATAAGGCGAAAGGGAAAGAGATACTTCGGCGAGGAAATAGCATTTTAGTCGCTGGCCCTGTGAAAGTATGATGCTCATCTAATAAGGAAACCTCACCTGATTAAATTACATCCACTCGCCCACTATCCCCCTGCTGATGATAGATCAGCAAAAGTAATGGAGGAGCTGCTTTCTAATTATGATGAAAATGATACTGAACTCCCAAAGTAATGGAAGGGTGTTCAGTTTCCTTTTATCTACTGGTTTGCACTAATTAGAATGTAGTTCACAAATTTGATTAAATTTTTTTTTTTGTTTAACTTAGAATATGTGATTTGAATTTTTTTTTTAAACATAGCGTGTACGAGTATGTATATTAAAAATTTTAATTACTAATTAAAACAACAGAAATTTTTGAAATTAAACTAAATGTTTTGAAATTTTTGTTGAAAATCAATGTTAGAGAAAATCTTTGGTTAATGGGGCCTGATGACCGAGTAATTAGTACTCTGGTGCTCGGTGCCATATACTTCGGGCTTGATTCCGGAGGTGCCAGGGAAGTTTCGCGTATGGCTGGCAACTCTACCCCTTAAATAAAAAACATTTCTTTTCTCGAAATCTGCCAGTAGACAGACGGCATTGGACCCCGTGAGGCTGTTGCGCCAATGATGATAATGATAATTTGGTTAATATTTTGGTAACCTCATTTTAAAAGGGTACCGGATAGCTGCAAAATTTAAATAATCTTGTATAATCTACCTTATTTGTATGGCTTATTTAGTGCACGTAAAGTGGCAACGCGTAAAATTTATATTCCCGTATGGGTCCGGGTTAGAATAGTCCAACAGTAGCTCTGTGCCTTGGAGTATTACCGAGTGGGATAAAGTTAGATTTCTCCCTTTGGGTGCCCCACATCTTTGGGACAAGAACGGATCTCAAGGACAAGAACAAAAAGAAGCTGCATTTTTGTACCTTTTATCATGACCACATATTCATGAACTTGGTCTAGACGTCGCGGTCGACGACGTGGTATAAGAAACAACATTTTAGTGAAAAAAAGCCACATTTAATTTTGCAATCAAAAGGCTTTGCGATGGCTTGGTAATCATGGGCGATCAATTCGAAATCCGACATAAAAAGCCAAACCATCAACTTCCATAACTTCGCTGGGAACTGACACGATTTACCAATCCATTTGTCAGTAAGACAAACCCTTGTATTCAGTAAAACAGCCAAACTATATATTGTTATGGAATGTTTTGTAAACATGTAAAATTATTTATTATTAATTAATTAGTTTTCATAAAAATGTCTTTAAATTGCTTATATATTCTATTTATAATGCAAAATGCTTTTGTTATATAAATATATGTTAATTGCCGGCTGTGCAAGAACCAGGATTATAAATATCGCCAAGATGTCAATTTTAGCAATACACTTTACTAGGTGTTTAATGATGTTGACATTCGACCTTTCTCGAATATTCCGGAAACAGTTCGAAGAACATGAGACAACTATAAGCTTGGATAAGCAAAGTGAAAGAAATGACATTAACCCTGAATCATTGAGTTACTTTATGAAAGGTTTTTACTCTGTGAATTGATGCAGTTGAATTTCTGCTTTCGTACAGTGAACTTTACATTTGTCATTCTGTTAGTAATTTATCTATGCATCTTTTGCTGCGTTTTCGCTTGCTTTTGTCTTTTAATTGTCAGCTTTCAATTAAACTCAGTTTGTAAAAATAAACTGTGTTTAATTTTATTAAATGTCCGTACACAAAAACATTAACGAGTTCGATATTAGATATAATGTATCATAGTTCCTGCAATCAGTACTTTCAAGACATAAATGTCCTTTTTTGTGGCGGTATGTTGAAATAACTTCGTAAATACCTTTTAGTTAAGACATTTATAAAAAAATTGTCTATATATAATGCATTTATATTAAATTTTACGTCGAAAATAATATCTTAATATACCATATGCACCATTTATACATTAGTAAGAAAATGATTCATTTAAAATATATCATAAACCTTTAAATTATAAAAATTTTCTTACTTAAGCTAGTTTTTTTAGTGTACTTAGTATTTTTAATTATATTTTTCACTTACTTAATATGGTTCTATTCTATTATTTTATAAGGAATAAAATAAATCAAATTGAATTTTGAACAACATTTTAAGTAAAAAAAATAAAGATACAATTTTGTAAGTACTTTTAAACTATTCACTTAAATTATTTAAATTAATTACCTAAGTAACATTTCTTCTTCAAAATCTTTTCATCTTAAAAACATGCAAACATGTATATACACATTAAACATTTAATTTAAATTTTTGGAGATTTCATTGTGCCAAATTTATGTGTCAGTTCTTGCATGCGTGCTTTATCAATTTAAACTATTTGCTCTAACATTTTTTTTTATAATTTCAAGACAATTTTTAACGCTTATATATTAATCAATGCAAACTATGTGGCAAAAAATAAAAAATCACTAAATTTTGCATGATTAAATTATATTATGCAAACTATTATAAATCATACAAAATATTGTAAATTATGCAAAATAGGTACTTAAATTTTGCTTTTCTCTAAATTAAGTACAAGGCAATTTTAAAGCGACACTGTTTAACAAACCAACAGCATCGAAACAAACAAAATTATCAGTCTTACTTCATCATTAAAACTTAATAACGTTTTAATTAGGAAGTCACAGTTTTATAATGGTTATGTAACATTGTACTTTGTCAAACAAATACACCGTCGAAGTAGCGACTTCTCTTAAAAAAAACAAGACTATTTACTCTGGGCTCTTTACCCTACGACACTTTGTAATGAATAGTGCTTTAAATGTGATTAACAGTTGCGCCTCGTTTCGGTAACTTAATTTTCAAAAAATATACTTTTACGCAGTCAGTGCTCAAATATCCCGCAGCTACGGTAACAAATGAACCTGGCAAGTAGTAAATGGATTTCATTCCGCTTCGCATTCCGCCGTCATTAAACAAATCAAATTTAGCACGTCATTTGTCATGGTAAAGACAGTTGGGGGTGGTGTGTTTAATCATCATCTAAGGCTAGTTTGTTGAAACGTGTTAAAAGTAAAGGAGAACAAAAAACTAATGTCCTTAATTAACTTAAAAACGGATTTAACATCCTAAATTAATTTAACGGAAGCTTTAAAGAGCGTCTAAATAAGGTAATGGATTTCAATTTTGCAAGTAAGAAACAAAGGAATGGATATTATCATATTATCATTTTTTTTTCTAATTTAATAAATGTTTATAATGGGTGAAGGTTGCTTTCACAAACATTTTTAGTTGGATTTTAGATCCTGAAATCTTGCATTTAAAACTATTACTAGGAAAATTTATGTTGTTGTCGTATCGACCGAAGAGTACAAGAAAATCAAATATCGTAGTGCTCCCGAATAATATTGGCTTTGCTGATTTCCACCTCGGAATATAAATCTTCTTCCGTGGGACAGTCCAGATAATGCATATTGGCTGTAACAGCTGGCCAATCAAAGACATGATGAAGACTCAATTCGACAGCAGGGCAGTTGCCAAAAGTTTGGTATTTTTTAAACTCCATCAGCAGAAATTTTGTGGTGCTTCATCCTTAATCTTGTGAGAGTAGTAGCTGCTCTTCTGTCAATATTTAGTTCTGTAATTTGGTACCTAATTTTGAACTTAGAAGGAATCATAAGTTTAGATTTTGCCAAGGCATTTATTTGCTTCTGCAAAGGAAGTAGGAATGGCAGTCTGATCCAGACTTCTGGCGTTCTTCTCCAAAGAATCTGCAATTTCATTAAATTCCGAATCCACATAAGCAGGAATCCATTGCAGGATACATGTAATTCTGTTCAAGCAGTCGATTTTTTCTAAAGAGATATAATATTCAAGATCATACTTGAAAAAGCTTTATTAAGAGCCTGTAAGTCAGACGTAGTGTTGATAGTAATTCCATTTGTTTGTTATAATGGAGTTAGACTCAGATAGGTCTCAAGTGCCTTTTAGAAAATTTATTGAATTAATATTAATAAAATTAAAATGTAAAAAAACACCCTTTTAATTAAATATTTTCAAAGCAAATCGTAAATAAAAAAATATTATTGGCTATATAATTTTAATATATTTATTGAATGGCATTAAAAATAACCGTAATAATTCCAGTGATTATTATTTCCAGTCTATAAGAAATAATATTTTTTTAATATCGGATATTTTAGCTTTAATATTTTCATGATACTTTAGATTCAACATAATCCAGGTCACCATAGATTTAAAGTATTCACAAGATAAAGATGTAAGGTATCTTTATAGGTCTTTTAGGGTGAATTTCCCGGCTTTTTCGAGTCTGTAAGTGACCATAAAACTTTAATTGGCTGTTATTTGAGTCATGTTATTACATTCACTTTTCTTTTTCTTTTTCATCCACATTTCATCCCCATACCTAGGGCTGTGTAATCCCCTACCGGTTAGAAATCTGAGGATGGAACATCAGTGAGTCTCTTGTGTATCACAACCTGACCACTAACGAGTGCTGAAAGGGGAAAAAGTACTTCCGGTAGTGTTTTTGTGTGTATGGAAGAAAATCATACAGAAAAAACTCCCACAATTCCCACCAGACAGCCTGACTATCGATGCGAAATATTTTTACACAAGTCCTAATCGTCATCGAGTCTTGGGACTGAACAACAATGCAGCCAGGAGCACCTTATCAGTGGGCTACAAGTCGGACTATTACAATGGCTTCAAGTATAATCATTTACCAAAATAGTAACTATAGGGTATATATATCACCATTTAAATATTTTGAATTTCAACCCTTTTTGAATGTTGACAATATTATTTTTGTTTTAAAACATTCCTTTTGTGATTACATTATTCTTGTTTTAGAACATTCTGTTGTAACTATATTAAAACTTCTTTATATATATTCTGGTTTTAAAACATTCTTTTTGTGAGTATATTATTCTTGTTTTAAAATATTTTTTTTGTGACTATATTATTCTTGTTTTAAAACATTCCTTTTCTAACTATATTATTCTGGTTTTGAAACATTCCTTTTGTGGCTATATTATTCTTGTTTTAAAACATTCCTTTTGTGACTATATTATTCTTGTTTTAAAACATTCCTTTTAAGATTATATTATTCTTTATTTAAAAACATTTTTGTGACTATATTATTCTTGTTTTAAAACATTCTTTTTTGTGGATATATTATTCATTGTTTCAAGACATTCTTTTTGTGACTATATTATTCTTTTTTTTTGTGACAGTAAAAACATTCTTTTCTGCATTCCTTTTTTTTGTCAGCTATATTATTCTTTTTTACTTCAAATAACCACATTGTCTGATGCGTATCCTTCTGTAAATGTGTGCAGCTAGCGTGCCTTAGGGCTTGAATATGTTGCTTGCGCCAAATGCAGTTACTGCTTTCAGAAAAAAGGAGACTCATCTGTGACTGTGGCAATGTTTATAGATTCGCATCTTGAAAGTCAGCTTCAAGATGGTAGTTTTCCAGATTTTCTCTCATACGACAATTGTGGTACATTAACCCATAAAATCCACCAGCAAGATAATATCATCCCTTCATCGTTCATCAGTGGACTAAAATAAAATTCAAGGCCTACTGATGTTCAACAAAAAAAAAAATAATAACCACAATATCCACTAGCAACAAATTTCATCACAAGCCACATCTTATATTGATGAATAGACATTAGAATAAATGAAAGAAAATGCAATCAAACATACATAAAGATTGCATCGTTTCTTGATATAAAGACAAATTAACGATATGACATATAGGAATAAAGAATGCATATCACAGAAAAAAAGAAAAGAAAATAGCCAAAAGAGAATGATGTGGAAGCTTTTATTATTTATAGGAGATCCCAACAGATATGGATAACTGGAACATAAATTCCCAAACGGAAGAAATGAAAAAGATTGCTGCTGTTGATTATTGGTATTTACAATATAGGGGTGTGGATATTGCTCAAGACAGGGAGATTGTAACACTCCATATATTTTATGCTGCAGGCATATAACCTGGTGTAAAAGGAGCATAAGGCGAAAGGGAAAGAGATACTTCGGCGAGGAAATAGCATTTTAGTCGCTGGCTCTGTGAAAGTATGATGCTCATCTAATAAGGAAACCTCACCTGATTAAATTACATCCACTCGCCCACTATCCCCCGTGCTGATGATAGATCAGCAAAAGTAATGGAGAGCTGCTTTCTAATTATGATGAAAATGATACGGAACTCCCAAAGTAATGGACGGGTATACAGTTTCCTTTTATCTAAAGGTTTGCACTAATTAGAATATAGTTCACAAATTTGATTTATTTATTTTTTTTTTTAACTTAGAATATGTGATTTGAATTTTTTTTTTAAACACAGCGTGTACGAGTATGTATATAAAAATTTTAATTAATAATTAAAACAACAGCATTTTTTGTAAGAAAATATATGCTTTGAAATTTTTGTTGAAAATCAATGTTAGCAAACACCTTTGGTTAATAGGGCATGATGACCCAGGTGGCGCTGTCTGGCGCTCGGTGCCACAGGTCTCGGGTTCAAGTCCCGGAGGCGCAATGAATGTTTGTAGTGGTTCGAAATTCACTTTAAATCGTAGGTCCTGGTCTAATATAGCTGTTCGGCATAGGGCTGACAACTCTACCCAGTAAAAAGTAAACATCTCTCGCCTCGAAATCTGACAGTAGGTAGACGGCTTTCGCCCACCATGGGGCTGTTGCCCCAATGATGATGATGATTTAGTTACTTTTTTAAAAAAAATCTACAAAACTAATTATAAGTTAAATCTTCATTTTAAAATAGTACTGGATAGCTGCAAAATTTAAACAATCTTGTATGACTTATTTAGTGCACATAAAGCGGCAAAGCTTAAAATTTGTATTCCGGTATGGGTCCGGGTTAGAATAGCCCGACTGTGGCCCAGTGCCTGGGCTACAGTCAGACTTCTCCCTATGGGTGCCTCACATCTTTGTACTGCAAGGTCAAGCACGAAAAAGCTACATTTTTTACCCTTTATCATGACCATGGGTTCATGAACTTGGTCTAGATGTTGTTGTCGGCCACTTGGTATAAGAAACATTTTTTTCTTCTAATGAGCTGGCAAATAGACCGTGATCTTTCGCCATAAGGGCTGCGCCGATGTTACTCACTTTGCATTACCCAGGGGGCGCGTGTAACTTGATGGTAAGCCACGGACGCGGAAACAATGCCCCCCAGCAACGCTCTTCCTTAAGGACCGGGACCTACAGCTTTGGATTCAACCACTGAAACACCCATGGCAAAGCCGGAATTTGAACCCGATACCTGGGTAGAACGTTGAGCGCTAGCCATTCGGCCATCAGGCCCCTGGGTATAAGAAACAACATTTTAGTAAAAACAAAATTACTTTTAATTTTGTAATCAAAAGGCCCTGCGATGGCTTGGTAATCAGTATTTCATGTTCCCAAACTATAGTTTGTCGATTCGAAAACCGACAAACAAGCCAAACCACAAAATTCGATATCTTTGCCGGGAATTGACTCCATGTATCAATCCATTTGTCAGTAAAACAAACCACCATTAGATTCAGTAAAAAAATCGAACTATATATTGTTACGGAATATTTTGTAAACATGTAAAATTGTTTATTATTTATTAATTAATTTCTATAAGAATCTAGTCTTTAAATTGCTTAATTTATTCTATTTATAATTCAAAACATTTTTCTATAAATATATGTCAATCGCACACTTTACAAGTTTGGTTTGGTTTATCGCTCTATTGTCATTTTTTGCACATTTTAGGCTAATTAGACCGGGACTTACAGTTTAACGTGAATTCTGAAACCACTAACAAATATCCATGCCACCGCCAGGATTCAAACCTGAAGTCTGTGGTACCAGAGCGCTAGCCAATGGTCCATCAGGCCGCTTGCACACAAGACAAAAACGAGGGTTATAAATATCGCCAAGGTATCAATTTTAGTTCACACTTTACTTGAGACTTGTTTAAAGATGTTCACATTCGACCTTTCTCGAATATTCCGGAGACTGTTCGAGTAGCATGAGAAAACTATAAGCTTGGATAAGCAAAGTGAAATAAATGACGTTAACCTGAATCATTGAGTAACCTTATGAAAGGTTTTCCCTATGTGAATTGGAGCCAGTTGAATTTCTGTTTTCGTACAGTGAACTTTACATTTGTCATTCTGTTAGCAATTTATCTATGCATCTTTTGCTGCGTATTCCACTTCAGTTTGTCGTTTAATTGTCAGGCTTTAATTAAGCTTAGCTTGCAAAAATAAATTATGTTTAATTCTATTAAATGTCCGTACACAAAAACATTAACGAGTTCGATATTAGACATAATATATCCTACTTTAAAAATATGAATCTCCTTTTCTTTGTGGCTATATGTTAAAATAACTTCCTAAATATCCTTTAATTAAGCCAGTTATGAAAAACATTGCCTATGTATAATGCATTTATATTAAATTTTATGTCCAAAATAATATATCAATATACAATTACCATATGCAGGATCTATACATTAGTAAGAAAAAAATTCATTTAAAATATAGCATAAACCTTTCAAATATAAAAATTTTCTTAGTTAAGTTAGTATTTTTTTAGTATAGTTAGTATTTTTACTTATATATTTTTTTTTACTTACACATATTTTTAACTCCTTTTTTTTTTTTGTCCGTACACAAGAACATTAATGAGTTCGATATTAGATATAATGTATCATACTTCCTGCAATCAGTACTTTCAAGATAAAAAATCTCCTTTTTTATGTGGTTGTATGTTGAAATAACTTCGTAAATCTCCTTTAATTAAGCTAGTTATGAAAAAAATTATGTATGTATAATGCATTTATATTAAATTTTATGTCCAAAATAATATCTCAATATACCATATGCAGCATCTATACATTAGTAAGAAAAAAAATTATTTAAAATATAGCATAAGCCTTTCAATTATAAAAGTTTTCTTAATTAATCTAGTATTTTTTATTGTACTTACTATTTTTAATTATACTTTTTTACTTAGCAATTTTTTATTCTATTATTTTATAAAGAATAGAAAAAACCAACGAAAACAGTCTGATAAAAATGCACTACTTTCTAACTTATAATTTAAATTTATTTTAAAAGGATGGTAAAAAACGAAAAAGAACGAAAGTTTAAGAACAACATTTTAAATGTTTTTTTAATCAAAAAATAAAGATACAATTTTGTAAAGACTTTTAAATTAATCCCTTAATGTTTCGAAACGATTATTTATAGATAGTGCTTGTAAGTTTTAATGTAATGAAAACAAATAAGTGAAAACATTTTCTTTCTATATATTTTCTTTTTCCAAATCTTTTCATCTTAAGCATAAATTTTTATACGGGAAATATAATTAAAGTATTATAAACTATAAACTATGAAAATTATTTATTAAACATTTAATCTAAGAATTTGTTTTTTGAACTTTAATTTAACAGAATTTTAAAGAAAGCTAATATAAATATACGAAAACGCAAATATTTTTACTTTTCTTTTATTGTAATTGAAATATAGAATTCTTTAAATATGAAATTATTGAATTTTATGAAACTATTATTACGATACTTTATTAAAAAATTTATGTCTACATTAAACACGAAATATGAGCGATAATTTTCTCTAAAGGGAAGAATTTGTTAATTTTAAAACAATTTTAATGCGTCACTTAACAAATGAGGGGTAAAGAATGTTGTGCATTTTCTACAATTAAAAATTGGATTACAGGAACTGCTATACTGATTAGAAAATGAACAAGAATAATATGAAAGAACTTTTTGATGAGTAAAAGCTTTGCATACTAAAGAATGTCCACTTAATTACATCTGAAATTCCCGATACCTTTCACAGCTACTCATTTAAAAAAGAGTTCGCTTAAGAACAAATACTCCATAGTAACACTTCTTGCATTTTCAGGTAACATACAGAAGGAGTTCAAATATTTTCGTAACAATTTTAATTTTGTAATTTCTGCATGAATTAAATTTGAATAACATAAAAAAAACTTGAATGGCAGCATTTTGGAACAGGGTTTGGAGCTGTTCAATCGTAATAACCCCGAATTTTTCGAATTTACATCTGAAATCGAATTTTTGCTTCGATATGTGACAATGGATGAAACATGACTCCTTCATTTCACACCGGAGTCCAATCGACAGTCAGTCGAGTGGACTGCACGTGACGAACACTAAAAATGCTATAACTCACATACTAATAGTGCAACAGATTGTCAAAATTATACACGTGTCTTTTGAAGGTTAGGGCTAACTAAAAATCATATTGATTTAATACTAGTAGCGCCATCTACGTGTCAGCCTATTAATTGTTCAGCGCACCTGGTATATGTCCGACTAGTTGCTAAGTGGCAATGCACGCCAGTGGTGACTATTAGGACGAAGGTTACATCCGCTGGCGACTTTATTGTAGACACTGTTTCAAAACACGTAGAGACTTGATAGCGTTGGGATATTCAGCACCTTGCCTTGTGAGTAGGACTACCTGGGGGGAGTTTTTCTGTGTTTTCTCACATACGATATGCAAATGCGTAGCAGCTTCCCCTAAAATCCCTCCTGGAAAGCACTGCCCTCTTTCTTCAGTGACTAGGAGAGTCAGATTTCTATCTACAGGTGCTCCATGGCAACAGAAGCTGCCTCCCTTTCAATACTTCCAAAAGACCACACGGATTCTTGGACTCGGTCTAGATGTTGCTGTCTACCAAGTGGGGCATGAAATAACAACAACAAAATTGTATTTATACTATATTTAATATTAATATTTTTTTATAAAATTACACCATATTTAAGAAAACATTAAATAATCTTATTGATCTCGAATTCAGAAGTTCCCAATATTTGTGTATATATTGAATTCCTTTGCTCTTGTTATTGATTGCATGCTTGCATTTTTACATTATTTAACGTTGTTAGTATTTACTTTAAATTATTCATATTAAGAACGATTATTTCCTAGTGGCGTTCATACAATTTTTGTAGCCTTAAAATTCATTATAGTTTGCATTTTAAATTCGATTGATTGTTTTTAATGACTTCATAAAGGGCATAAAAATAAAATATAAACTCGGAAACTAGTATTATTTCAGAATGATAAAAAAATAAAATTAGTAGCTTTTAATAACTTGAATTTGACTGTTTCTCGATATAGATGTGATTCAAATTTAAAAAGTACATTAAATTAAAACAAACTTAATGATTGTTGTTGTATGCCCTGAAGAGTACAAGAAAATCAAATATCGTGGTACTCGAATAATATTGGCTTGCCAGCTCGGAATATAAATCCTCTTCCGTGGGATGGTCCAGATAATGCATGGCGGCTGCAACAGCTGGCCAATCAAAGACATAATAAGGAATCAGCTCGATATCAGAGCAGTTGCCCCATTTTTGGTATTTTTTTATCGCCATCAGCAAAATTTTTGGGGTGCTTCATCTTTAATCTTTTGAGACTAGTAGCTGTTCTACTGTCAAAGTTTAGTTCTGTAATTCAGTATTTAGTTTTAATTTTAGAAGGAATAACCTAATAATTAAAATGAAAATATGAAATAAATGTTGATTGAAGGAATTTTTGTTACTGTTTCATAACGAAAGAATATGATGCAATAATCTTTTTAAAAAGCTGGTGATTTTTGCTTTTGATTCAGCTCTTATGGTAAGAAGTGCAGAGTTTTCCAATGTCTCCCATAAATTATCTTTTCTTTTCTTAATTTGGATCAATCTCCATTACAAAATCAAACAGTTCCTTTATCTTTTTAAGCAGCTTCTTTAACTTTTGAAATAAAAAGTCTCCACTATAGTTGCTTTCATTGTTGACTGGTGTTACATTTAACTTTTAAAAGAAAAAGGCTCCACTATTGCTGTTTTCATTGACGACCGGTGTTACATTTAACTTTTAAAACAAAAAGGCTCCACTATTGCTGCTTTCATTGTCCACCGGTGTTGCATTTAACTTTCGGAAGAAAAAGAATTCACTATATTGCTGCTTTCATTGTCGGCTGTTGTTACATTTAACATTTTGAAGAAGAAGGATCCACTATTGCTGCTTTCATTTTCGATTTTTGTTACTTTTAACTTTTAAAACAAAAAGGCTCCACTATTGCTGCTTTCATTGTTGATTGGTGTTACATTTAATTTTTCATTCAGCATTTCTCGATCTTGATTCGTCGACTTCTTCCTTCTTCTATATATGAAAACCATTGTCGGCATTTGTTTTTATAATTTGCACAATTTATTTAGCTCCAATTTCTATTGAGGGGCATTGAAAATTGTTGGAAACTTCTGACCAAAATTAATATGAGAGCTATGATAGCGCTGCCGAATATCGTTTATAAATAAAATTCTAGTAATGGAAAATCATATTCTGCAAATCCACTCTCCACAATGGGTTTGTTGTAGTGTATATAAACTTCTTATTGTCCTAGTGCTATGGGGATGTACGTCACCAAAAATCTGAAACATAACTAATAATAATGAGATTTGTAAAACGCGGTTAAAGATATGTGAACTTCTGAATTTAAAATCCTTGAAATAGTAAAAGTGTATGAATTCTGAGCAAAAATCGTAAAGTACTCATAATTTCATGCAATCGATGAAATTCATAAAGAGACATAGAAGACCACGTGCACAGAAAATAAGATTAGCAGCTGAGAAAATTGGATAGTTGAATAAACTAGAATTCCAAAGCAAATTCTGTAGATGAGAGCTTCATTAAAAGAAAGAAAACTGCGACTTTATTATAATTGTTGTTTGCAAGAAATCAAATATTGTGTTTATTTAACGTGATTAATGTTTTTGCAACATCATGACTGATGTATGGAAAAAGCTGTGATTACTGAAAGTTAATATATTTCTGTGAATATTGAATTTGATTGTTTTGTAATATGGTGTCTGATATTTAACTCATGATTTAAAAAACAACGAGTATTATTATACAATTAAAAGCCCAATCCCTAATATTATATTTTTAATAACTTTTATCATTTATTGCACTATGAAAGGCGTATATGACTACTTTTATTAGTAGTCATAGATCCTAGTACGCCTACAAATGACAAACTCAAGCTCGCGAGTAGTTCTCCTGGATTATATATATATAATCCAACATAGAAAATTGTATGTATTTATGTAGAATAATTTATTTAATTTATTTATGTAGAATAATTTATTTAATTTATTTATGTATTCATGTGAAAATTAAATGTGTGTGGTAGACTTCCAGAGAATTGTTTTTAAAACTTAAAAAGTTATTTATTGAGACGAATGGTCTAGACAGTTTTGAAATTTCTGCAATTCAAATCCAAAGATCAGTAATCGAGAGATTTTTTTTTAAAAAACAATCAATTCAGACGGATTTATAAAATATTCAACAGTACTGGAAAATTCTAGTTTCAATGCCAATAAAAGTTAATTAAACGTAACTATTACATTGCAGGTAAGCTTTTAAGTATGCAGTAAGAATTTATTTCCAATATAAACGAATTTACTAGTGAACGTATTTTCATTATATATTTTAAAATAAATGGTGTTTCTTAAAAATAATTATTTTATATTGTCAATATATATTAGCTATGCAAGTTTTAAGTTCAGAACAATGACAAGGTTTCTTATCTTACAGGAATCGCACCTTCTTTCAGATAACACATTATTATTTATTTTTCTTCAAATACACATTATTTGTTTTTATTATTTTGTAGTTTTTAAGAAATCTTTTACGAAATGTTTTAACTGGAATTTTAAAAAAAGGAAAATACAAATAAATCAAATCAACAAAATTATTTTTATTTTAAATTAGTTAGAGATAAATAATAATCTTCACTCTGTTAAATTCAAAAAGAATATAAGAATAGTAATGTTTTAAAGAAAAATAATTATCCATTATTAAATACATTATGCAATTATTAGCTAATTTGTAAAGAATTTTTACACTGTGACTAATTAATAACAATTTAAAGCCGGAATGATTATTTACTTGGTAAATATTATCTAGTGAAGAAGTTACCGTAAATCTGTGACAATGGAGCAAGAAATTGTGCTCTTACCCTATATTATATATTAAATACAATATGTCATTATTAGTCAATTAGTACAGAATTTTTATATTGTGACTAATTAATAACAAAGATTTAATGCCGGAATGATGATTACTTGGTAACTATTAACTAGTGAAGAAATTGCCACAACAATTTGTGACAATAGAACAACAAATTGTGATCTTAGTCTTGAAATAAAAAAAAAAGTTTGGAATTTAACCAATTTCATTTTTAAAAATTTGATCAGAATTACTGTCTTGTCCTTTTTGGTTAGAATATATTATCTAGTAGAGTCCGAGTCTTGGCTCAGTGGTAACGTGCGAGCTGGTGAGCATTAGGGCTGAAATTCAGTCCGCTAGCAACATTGTTGTAGACACTGTTTCAAAAAAGAAAAGACTCGATGGCGTTTGGGATGTTTATCATCTTAGCTCATTAATCGAACTACTTGGATGGAGTTTTCTCCCATACAATACGCAAATGTGGAGTAGTTCCCCTAAAAGTCCCCCGGCATTGCAATCCCTCTTCATCGACTCGGAGCCAAGTCAGACTTCTACCTACGGATGCTCCCTCTCAACAGAAGCTGCCCCCTTCTCCTCCTTCCACCAGTAGACTACTCATCCATCCTGCACTGCAGGACACTGAGGATTATTCATAACACAACAGCAATCTTTCTCTAGTGTATATCTATCAATATCAGTAGAGTAGAAAGAATTTTTGCAGAAAAAAAGCTAAATAAATTAATCTGTATACAACAAGGATCTCATGTAAATCTAGAAGAGCCCACCGATGTAAATGATGCCTACCGGGTGAACTTTTATGGCAACAAACCACATTTTGCATACCACATGAAGGAATCTGTAAAACCATTACTATACTTTGTTGCTTGTTTTTTTATGGCACAAGGACAGATTTGAATAAGCTGCCTATTTACCACTAGGCAAACCTAATAGTCGATGCTAGACACTTTCACATTCAGTTGCAATAACAAACAAATCTCCTCATTTTCGAAAACAATGACTCAAATGCATTTTGGCTGAGGATTTGAATCTGAATTTTCTATAGCGTTAACTATTCATATGGCTTTCCCTTGATCGGTATTTTTATATATATAACATAAAGTTAATAATTTTTAACGTATTTAAATAGGGAAAAAAATATTTTTTTGAAAACAAAACATATTATGCCTCCTATTTATTTTTTCTTATCTTTGCCGTAATGAATTTCTGCAATTCCTCTAAATAATGTTTGCTGAATTGCGCTATTAAAACAATTTCTAAAACTATTATTCCATATAGGATCAAATCCTACATTTATTTATTTTAAATAGTACTAAAAAGGTATCAACATTCAACATTGAATTGATAAGATGTTATCATACTTAGGAACCAGCCCTTTTATAAAATATAATTCTCTCATGAAATGCATGATATATGTTTTTATAATTCTTCGCGCCCGAGTCGTGGCTGAGTGGCAACATATGCTACTGATGAGCATTAGGACTGAGGTTCAATCTACTGGCTTCTTTATTATAGACACTGTTTCAAAAAACGAGTAGTTTCGATAGCATTTGTGATGTTTAGCGTTTTGCCTCACGAGTCGGACTATCTTGTGAAGTTTTCCGGGTTTTCTCTCATACGATACGCACACGCGAGGTAGTTCTCCCTGACAATCCTCCCGGAAGGCACTGCCCTCTTTCTTCAGCGTCAAGGAACCAAGTTAGACTTCTACCTACGAGTGTTCCATCATAATATACGAGGGTTCCCCTCCCTTCCCTCCTTCCATGAGAACAGACGGATTCATGGACTTGGCCTTGATGCTGTTGTCGACCAAGTGGGATAAGAAAGAACAACAAAATTCTTCACAATAGTTCGTTATAAAACAGCCATTTCATACATTGTTATTTTCAAATGCTAATCATACAAAAAATAATAAATGAAAATATGAAAATATTAAGTAGTATGAAAATAATTTATAACTTTATGTAGACAAACAATTACAGGAAGTAATCTTAATTGCTTTAAGTCATAAAAAAACAGAAATAATCATAGAAAAAGGGATGCATACTAAATAAATGAATGTTTTTTTCTTAGAAGCAATCAACTGAAGATTTGAATGTTGGCAAATGAGCAATTACAGTTAGAATAAGATTGTTTCTAAGTTTGCTGTTCTGTGTTTGTAAACATTTCAGTATCTACGATACAAATTTGCTGCATTTGTTACTCAACTATTTTTTGATTAAATCTTTTATCTATTCGGACTGAAATATTTTTAAAAACTACTGAGAATGAATATTTACTTAGCTATATAAAACTTTTGTGTTGTTTTGAAAGATTGGCCAAATTGTTTGCATTTGAAATCAAATTGATATGTATAAAAAAATAATGTAATATATTTATTAGACTAAAGAATTTAACGAATTTATTTTACTAATTGAATGCAATTGAGAATGATATATTTAGTTTGGAAATATTACATTTATACTGAAAATGTTGACATTCAGGTACATTAAAATTTGTGTGGTAGAAAAAAAGGCAGGTAATTCATTTATATTTCAAATAGTCTTTCTATGTAATCAGGAGCTGTTTATCAAATTAAAAATTTTTACGAATTTTTTGTATCAACTGAATACAAAGCCGAAGTATATGCTAAGTTCCATAATTGATAATATATTCGTAGATATTAAACAATATTTTTAGTGGTGATAAAAAATTTTAAAAAATTGCATCTATTTTATATACATAATTTTTGTAAAAACATTTTAAAAAAACAATCGATAAAGAAATTTGTTTTATGTTTTTTATCAAATTTTATACTTAAAATATTTATAGTGAAAAAAACCAATTTCATAATATTATTTATTTGAATAAGTAGCATAGTGCATCTGCTTTCTTTATATATTATAAATAAAAGAAATCGCTTAGATAAATGCATTGGAATAAAATACGAATATGTTATTATATTTTTGTAAAATTATTTATTATTATGTAAATATATAATTATATATAAATGTAGCTATTTATTTCTACATATTTCTAAAATTCTCCTTCAATCTTACAGTTTTAGAATTTGATAAAATGATTTTGACGAAATATGACTTCATTTATTCATATAAATTTTTCATACTAAAACTTTTAGATAGAATAGTTTTCATATTATTTTTTTAAAGAGCTTTAAAGAGCAGCCTAAAAATTATAGCGTATTGTAAACTGTCTAACGAAAAAATTGCTTTTTTTAAATAAATCATTGTGTATAATTTTCCAAATATCATTTTAAAATAAATGGTCAACCGTTATCAATTTGTTGATCATTACAGATGAAGCCAAACAAAAATATTTAATTATAAGATTTAAACAGTACCACAACGAGAGTTTTCCAAAATTTGCCAAACAGAATCATCAACTAAATATTTCTTTTGTTTGAATATTTAAAAATCCAGCGATTTCAGATTTAATAATTAGTCCAAAATTCTCTGATTTTTTAAGGCATCGTCATATGTGTATTACAAAATATGACTAAAATGTTTATGATCAAAAAGTATAAAAAATTAATACTTTACGAATTTAGAAATTTATCGAAGATAGATGGTATCAGTACGGTAGCAATCACTACTTTAAGAAAAGCATCATTATATTCAATATTCCATGCTATAAAATAGACGGTAAAAACTTTTT